>JACWBX010002790.1:40445-91298 GCA_014622435.1 Polypedilum pembai | reverse complement strand
ATTACTTTTTCTCATATCTTTGGTTACATTCATGACCAAGAATGTAGAAAAAAAAATTATGCCATAACTTAACCAAATTATGAAAATTTATGATAAAATTTTTTTAAAAAATTATTTTTTTAGAAATCACTGGAAACACACAAGAGAAAGTTTTAAATGATATAAAATTAAAGATTTAAAAGAAGAGTGAGGAATGCGTGAATTAGAAAAATTAAATTTATGAAAAATTTGCCTAAATTAAAGAAATAGAAAGTGTTGAAAAAAGTAGTGTTCAAAAAATAAAGTAAAAAAGTTCCTTATTAATTTGTTACAAAGGAAAAATCATGAGATCAGTGAATGATTTAAGAACAAGTCAGAGTACATTATCAGCTGCTCCAAGCATTCCTAATAGCAAAAGTCAAACTAGTATCGCATCAAGTCAAAGTCATTCATCACAAAAGTCTACATTATCGATAAAAAGTAAAGATTCTGATGCTCCTTTAACACGAGAAGAAATTATTGCTGCTTATTTAGAAAAAGCCAAATGGTACACATCTGTAGGATTAGGAACGACAGCAATTTTGTCGGTTTTTGCATTTCTTTTCTTAATACCATTTGTCGTTGACCCAGCAATTTCAGCACTCACTTTAGACTTTCAGAGTGGTATGTTAAAAACATTAATGTTGTAAAAATAATTAAAAACTATCAATTTCTAACAGAACCAGTAACATGTGTTGTGAGTGAGCATATTTATTCTGAAGGTATAACCAACTGCACATGGAGTTCATGTAGAGAAGGATGTACAAATGCTCAAACCAGGTAAAAAAATCTTGTAATTTGAAGTTTAAAACTTTTTGAATCAATTTTAATTTTAAATTTTAGATGCCACCAATTGACTGTTAATTATACAAAAATTCTCTATAAAGATTGGGTTAAAAATCCTATAGATTTAGAACTTGTGGATTGGGATGTGGCTGATACAAGATTTTTAATTAACACAGAAGGATGCGGGTGAGTATTAAATAAATGTTTATTAAAGCTTCTTTCTAATAAATTTTTAAAAATAAATTTAAAGATATCCACCATATGTGAATTGTACAGAATTTGCAAAGGAATATGGGTATGAAAAAATATTTAAATTTCTTTTAATTCATTTTAAATAATCAAATATTTTAGACACAATCATGTGGGCACAAAGACTTTTCCATGCTATTACAGTCGAGCAGAGCAGCAAAAAGTCGTAGCACGCTTTAATGTGTCAGAAACAATAAAGCATTTGATTCTCTCGATTATCATTCCAAATGTACTTTTTGCAATTTCAATAGGAGTTCTTTCTTATTGGTATTGTCCTTGCTCTAAAAATTGCTCTCGAAAACCTCGTGTATATGCGGAATTTCCAAGTGCAAAAGAAAAGTGAGTAAATTTTTTTTTAAGAAAAAGGCCTTAAAAGCTCACATAGACATAATTGTTTACACATTTACGTTGCTTAACCTTGACTTTTTTTAATTTCTTCTTCACCGTAACATAACACTGAGAAAAATAAAATTCATGCACCTTAATTTATTTTTTGCATAACTTTCTTCATTCAAATTTTTACTTTATTTTTCATTGCCATTAAAACTTGCTCCATATTTCATAAAAAATAAATAAAAATGAAAAAATTTTGTTGTTAATTTATAATTTTTACTTTCTTATTCTTTTCTTTTTTCGTTCTGGCAATAATAATTATAGCAAACTATTAGTAAATAGCAGTGATAATGAAAACAGCGACGATGAAGATGAATATTAATTTTTTTCAATTTAAATATTCTACAATTTTAATCTAAACTTGTTTTTTGTGATAAATTTTAAAAATCAAATATGAAGATTTATCAAGCAATAAATAATTTCTTCTAATAAATTATAAAATACAAAATTTCTTAATGATAAATCTCCATTAAATATAAAATTTGCATGTCAATTGAACTTTGTTTTATGTATTTTGGCATATTTTTGTTTTGGTGCAATTTGAAAAAAAAATAAGAAAAGACTTGCAAGAACACAGAACACAATAAGTAAAGAAATATTTTTGATAGCAGCATTACATAAATAATGTAAATAGAATTAGCATATTAAAAATTAAGAAAAATAATTTGATGCTTATTGCTTTGAAATTTTAATTTAATTATTTTGTGAACCAAGAAGCTTTCAATGACACACAATGGAACCAAAAATTTATTTTTCTTGTGATGCACATTTTAATTACAAACAAACTAATTTCTTCTTTAATTTCGCACGTTGGAAAAACAATAATTTCAATTCACTTAAATTTTGAAATTTTTCTTCGAATCTCTCTAACAGGAAAATAAAATCGTGGGAAATTGAGTATGAATATGAATCTGAGGAATGCATAAATAAGCTTTAAATTTACTCGAGCTCAACTATAAAACATGACTTGATAATTTTTAAATAAATACATTTTCTTTAACTCAACCGCTTTAAGAATAAAAAAATAATAGAAAAGAAAAATTGCACTTTTAATTGAAATATTTCTGACTTATCTCAATTGTTCAACATAAATAAAGCTTTGAAAACGATATAAAATCTCACTTTGTTTTTCTTAACAATCAGATTTATTATAAAATTCTTTTTTACCTACATTATCATTACAGGAATTAAATAAATTAGTGTGGTGTCTTTGTAAATCTTAAAATTATTAATTTTAAATAATAATTCACATCATATTTCATAAATGCAATAGTGGACAATAACAAAAATAAAGTAAAAAAATTCAACTATGGACGATAAGTAGTAAGCCCAGCTTCACACATCGATTGACTAATATCAGGTCAATAGTTATCTTAATTGATTTCTAAAAAGCTCCAAAAAGTATATTGAATTCGACAGTCTAAAAAACATTGGTAAAATTATTATCAGTAATTGATAAGAATTGTAGAGGAAATTACCTTCCAAAAGCATTGAACAATGCTACAATCTCACTTCGTCTCATTTTAAATTCTGGTTTTTCTTGCGTTAAATGATTGCCATTAGAGATATCAAAAGAATGGTGCTCAAATTTCCCAGAAAACAAAATTTTCAGTGCTGTCCCCATTCCTTGTGTCTGTAATTTGCCCCATAAACGACATTTATCGCAACCCACACAATCCATAATACGTGTGATGTTGAAAAACTTCTCTCGAAATTCTTCCTTCAACTTTTTATTACCTGCGTTGAACATTAAACTTTCATCGAAATGCGATGGAAAGGTTTCTATTACATTGAGTAGGTCGTTGACAGCAAGTTTAACTTCTTTATCAATTTTTTCGAAGCCAGTAAAAAAGTCTTCATTACGCAAATCAGGTGCCACTTTTGCTATTGCACGAAGCTCCACAAGATATGCAAAATACAAATTTCTAAGCCACTTTTGGCCTTCAGGTCCGGTTGTCTCAGGACTAAATCGTTTCACAAATTCATTTAAATTTGGTCCCCAGTTACCATTTGGAGAATTGATTGAAGCAAGAGGTGAATTTTTCTCTGGTAGCAAATAGTTTGCACAAAGGTGAATATTAATAGAAGCATGTAAACCAGAAACCATTCGATAAAACACTCGCTCTTCCAAACATGTTTCTTCTAATACATTTTTCTTCATCATCGAAGAATATGTTGAACGCTCATTAGAAGTTTGCTGTACTTTAAAGCAATTTTCATTATATATTGTCTCCCATATTCTGTGAGCTGAACGACCTTGATAACCAGTGTACCCTGAAATTTAAATATTTTTGCAAGAAGATCAGATGATGAAATTGGGTCATTTAAAATGTAAGTACACGTCATAGTTATTTTCTTTAAATATAAACAAAAAAACAATACTCACTTTCAGGGTTGAGCAATAAATCAACATATTCAGCTTTTTCTTGATCGTCATCTGAAACGCAAAAACTGTCCTTTGCTTCATCATGTTCTGACCATTTTTTAAGCTCTTGATGTTGCTTCTCGCTAATTGATTTGTTGAGAAAATCAAGCTCTTTATTATAATCTTCCTGACAGCCGAGCGTTTGTGCTTCTTTTATATATTTTGAATGGGGGCTCTCTGCTGCTCCTTTGAATCCAAAAGGTAAATCTTTGTCTTCACATGGTTTTACATGACAAAATTTCATAGCACATTCAAAATCAACATCTTTCCAGAATGGACATTCATTATGAAGATTTACTTTATAAAATCGAAAGTAATTACTCTGAAGCAAGCTCTTTAAGCGTGGATATATTTTGACATTGTTGTAGTAATCGACTGTATCTACTGAACAACTGCAGTCATCTACGTTACCTTTGAGCTGTATTGGATATGTTATTTTCATCAGATAAGAGAAAAAGAGAAGAGAAATAGTTAAAGTCTCGGCACATGTATGCATGTTAATGAATAAAATGTGATAGTGCCGATATATCTAATTAAACACGAAAGTCAAAACGAGCGATATTTGAAGCCAACAAACAACTGTTTTGTGCATGGAAGTGTAAAAATATACTGATTAATAGAAACGGCACGTACGCAAAAATTGTAGGAGGAATTAAAAGTAGCGAGATAAGAATAATGCAAGGGAAATCCCACAGATATGATTTTCATTGATTACTCACCTCACAAAAACATTGCTTATCCGGTGTACTATCTTCTGGAGATTGAAAAAATTGTTGTGAAATCTGGTAAACATTAAATAGTAGAAGGAAAATTATGAAGAATTTTTTCGACATGTCTCGGTTTTAATTATCTTGAATGTCTGAATTAAAATCAAGGTAATTTCACTTTTCTTTTGTTACTTTACAAATTATTATTTCTCAACTTCTTTTATGTTTAAAAATAATTTCTATCATTTTATATTTTTGTCGAGTTCTTTCCAGTTGAAATTTCACTTTTTTAATGAGGGAATGATTACTCAAGTGAAAAATGAGAAAAATAGAAGGGCGAAGATTTGTGAAATGAATAATAAAATATAGCAAAATAGTTTGTTTTTGTTTTCTTATTTCGTAAATTTTGTAAATATTAGGGATGAATTAAAATGGAAAATGTGCTTTCTATTAAAATTATTACTTGTGATTACTATAACACCGCACCAATACAAAATCTTGATGTGACATATTCAGAATTTCGTCAAACTGATGTGAAAAATGTTCCGGTATTGAGAATATTCGGTATAACAAAAGAGAAATTAAAAATTTGTTGCAATATTCACAATGTAAATGATGTTAATATGATAAAAATTAAAAAATAGAGAAATAATATGTATTCTGTAATTTTAGGTATTTCCTTATCTTTTTGTGCCGTGTCCTGAAGCAGATTTAGATAAAATTGATCCTCTTATGAAAGAAATGGCTCAAGTGTGTAAACAAAATTTTTTCAATCTTCAAAAATTAATTTGAATTAAATTTTTAATACTCAGTTTACTCCCTCATTTCCATTTTATAACACTTCAAAAATCCTTATATATTAACAAAATTGTTCTCTTTCGCAGCAAATAGACCATAAAATCAATTCCTCATTTGGCCAATCGAACAGTTCTCAACAGCATGTTTATCGAATATCACTCTGTAAAGGAACTTTTTTCTATGGTTATCATCATAATCAGAGTCAATTGTTTAAAATCGAATTGTACAATCCAAATCTTCTCAAAAGAACAGCGGGACTTTTACAAAATGGATTGATAATGGGAAGGATTTTTCAAAGTTACGAAACACATATTCCGTATGTTATGAGATTTTTCATTGATTTTAATTTATTTGGCATGAGTTACCTTCATGTACCAATGAATAAAGTCCACACACGTCATTCAACGAGTGAAGGAAGATACAAAAAGAGATCAGTATCAAATGTAGAAGTGGACTTTAGTGCAGCACACATTATAAATCGAATTGCTTTATATGAAAACGAAGAAACTGATAAAGCAGCTAACATTGGGATTCAATTTTTGTGGGAGGACGAGAAAAGAAGAAGAGAACTTGAATTTAACTCACAAGATATGCCTGAACTAAAAGCGGCTGAGAGTGAATCGAGACCTCTTTGTAAAATTGCCTCAAGCGAAATTTTTTACAAGTCAGCACTAGTTAATAAAATTAATACGCTTTTTACGAAAACTGAAAATTCAGACGAACCCAGTACATCATCAGCAAGTGCAACTAAAATTAAGAAAAAATTCAATTTACAACAATTTCTCGAGTGTTCTACTTATGGTGTGGACTTTTCTCAAAGTTCTCCAGACGATTTTAATTCAAGTATGGTGTCGAATGAAAGCCAATCATTAGAAGAGCTTGAAAAAGAATATCTTCAACTGGAAAAAATTGATGAAGAGCAAGAGGTACAAGACATTCTCAGCGCTCTAGAAAATGAATGTAATAATGATGAAGAAATTGATAGTCTACTTGCACCACTTACTCAAACGATCTCAATTAACAATCAACCAAAAGAAAATGAAAATCAATTATTGAACTATTCTTCAATAAACGACACAAGCAAAAATGATGATGAAGAGGATGTAGAAGATGAAGACACATTTAATATGACTCTAGCAGATATGGAAGCTGCACTTTATGGCTTAAGTGAAGAAATAAACATTCCACAATTAGATGGTGCAATTGATGATGATCCAAAAAACATTCCTTCCACTTCTTCATCTATTTTGTCATTTGAAGATATTCAAAATAGTTTACAATGTTTGGCTGCTCATTTTATGAAATCTAATGAAGATATTGAGATGAAAGAAGTTGATTACGATCATGAAACAAAACTTGATGAAAGCAATGATGAGCTAATGAAAAGTTTTTATAATGAATCGCAATTTTATGATCATTTTGATGATTCTGATTCAAGTCATTCCAATGAAATTGTTGTAAAACAAGAGAAGATGACTCAAGATAATTCTAGCAACAAATCTTGTATAATTACATCAAACATTGATCCACCAGATCCTGCAGAAGTTTACAAAGATTTCTTCAAATATGAAATTTCTGAAACTGCTAATAAGGGTGCATTTTATAGCAATCCTAAAGATTTTACAGGCAAAAAAGAAGTAGGAAATAAAATTCTTGAAATTAAAGGAAATCGTGTGAGTCATTGCGAAGATTTCAAAAGTGTTCTATTCGAGTCAAGTGAGTTCAAAAAATATCAGAGGAAGTGTATTTCATATAATTTAGGATATGTGCCGAAGAGCAACAAACACATTTATGAAATGATTGAGGATAAATCAGAAGTAGTAATTCAACCTGTCACAGAACCACCAACTTATGAAGATGCAAAAAATTGGTTGATATCAACAGTTAAAACAGAAAAACCTCCGCAGCCTGTAAATGTTGAAGAAGACAGTCCTATTAAGGTAAAACGTGAAAAAACAATTATGGTAATGAATAAAGAAGAAAATGACGAAGAAAAATTAGAAGATTCACAAGATCTTGATAAAACTCTAATTCCTGAGACACCAAACACGTGTGATTTTAATAATACGATAGTGATACAAAACTCAAATGAAATTGACACATCATCACTACAAGAATATGTTGAAGATGGCATTTACATGAGTTATAGTGCAAGAAGAAAGAGGAAAAGAAAAATGAAGCAAAATTTTAGTAAACGTTTCCAAGAAATAATGAAAGCCAAGTTCACTCAAGGAGTTTCAAAAGATGATCATCAAGCTGGCTCTCCTAATTCATCATTCACAGAAGTATCTGACTCTTCTGATGACTTCTTAAGAACAATTCATCCAAAACCTACAGATAACACACTCGGTTCATTTTTCATACCAGATGCAAACATTTCACTTGATGAGAGCAGTTATGAATCATCTACAATTAATAATTCATTTGGATTTAAAGTCAAGCTTGAAAGTCTTCATACAAATGATGAGCACATTGATCTTACAATACTCTCTATGGAATCACATTGTGTTACAAAAGGTGAATTCAAACCAAATCCTGAGACTGATGAAATTTCAGCAATATTTTGGTCAGTTGAAGGTTATTATGTCAATGGTCAGTCAACATCATTGAGTGGGATAATTGTTGTTTATGAAGACAATTTGGGATTTTTTAAATCAGATATTGAAATTTTAAAAGTCAAAAATGAAATGGAACTGCTTGATCAATTTTTTCAAAAAGTTCGAACATTTGATCCTGACATATTTGCTGGTTATGAAATTGAATTGCATTCTTGGGGGTATTTGATTGAACGTGGTTTAGTTCTCAACATGAATCTATGTAACGCTCTCTCACGAATGCCACTTGAAAGGGAATATAAAGCAAAGATTATTCAAGAAGACGATCACGATCACGATCAAGGGGAATATCAAACAGAACAAAGAATTCCAGGCAGAATTTTATTGGACGTATGGCGATTGATGCGGCATGAAATTGCACTCACATCTTACACTTTTGAAAATATTTCATATCACATTCTTCATCGAAGATATCCCAAACATTCTTACAGTTATTTGTCAGTAATGTGGAATCAACCATTGAGAATGTGGATTGTTTTAGAATATTATATGACACGAACAAAAACTCTTTTGGATATTCTTAATCAACTTGATCTTGTTGGTAGAACATGTGAATTAGCAAAATTATTTGGCATTCAATTCTTCGAAGTGTTATCTCGTGGCTCACAATTTAGAGTAGAAAGTATGATGTTGAGAATAGCAAAGAGAAGAAACTATGTTGCAGTTTCACCTAGCGTTCAACAACGAACACATCAGCGTGCACCTGAATATATACCATTAGTTTTAGAACCAGAGTCTAGATTTTATACCGACCCAGTTATTGTTTTGGACTTTCAAAGTTTATATCCGAGCATGATTATCGCTTACAATTATTGTTTCTCAACATGTCTCGGTCGAGTTGAGCATTTAATGAAAGGTTCACAACAGCCTTTTGAATTTGGTGCATATCAACTAAAAGTATCACCGGAAAGATTAAAATATCTTCTAGACAATGATTTAGTGACAATTTCACCATGTGGAGTTGTTTTTGTGAAATCATCAGTTAGAGAAGGTGTTTTGCCTCGAATGTTGAAAGAAATTCTTGACACTCGGTTGATGGTCAAGCAATCAATGAAACTTTATAAAAATAACAGTGCACTTCAAAGAATTCTACATTCAAGACAATTGGGTTTGAAATTAATTGCTAATGTCACATATGGTTATACAGCTGCAAATTTTAGTGGGAGAATGCCATGCATTGAAGTTGGCGATTCTGTTGTTAGTAAAGGGAGAGAAGCACTTGAAAGAGCAATAAATATAGTGGAACAAAATGAAAAATGGGGATGCAAAGTATGTTATGGCGATACTGATTCAATGTTTGTGCTCGTTCCACACAGAACTCGTGAAGAAGCTTTTAAAATTGGAGAGGAAATTGCTGAAGCTATTACAAACGACAATCCATATCCAGTAAAATTGAAACTCGAAAAAGTTTATCAACCATGTATTTTACAGACTAAAAAACGATATGTAGGGAACATGTATGAAAGTGCAGATCAAAAAGATCCTATATTTGAAGCAAAAGGAATTGAGACTGTTCGTCGAGATGGATGTCCTGCATCAGCAAAAATTTTAGAAAAATCACTTAAAATTCTTTTCGATACATATGACATGAGTAAAGTAAAAGAGTATGTGTGTCGACAATTTACAAAAATATTAGAAGGAAAATATAGCATTCAGGATTTAATAATTGCAAAAGAATTTCGAGGCGTTACTGGCTATAAAGAAAAAGCTACTGTCCCTGCACTTACTTTAACAAAGTATAAATTAAAATTTTCAATTAATTGCTAAATATTTAAAATACTTTTTTTGTAGAAAATTCAAAATAACAGATCCACGCAATGAACCACGCAGAGGTGAACGTGTGCCATTTGTTCTTGTCAATGGACCACCAAATTCAACTTTGATTCGTTTAGTTAAAACTCCATTAGAAGTGTTGAATGATGAAAATCTAAAAATCAACAGTCTTTACTATATAACAAAATCAATTATTCCTCCTCTAAATCGTTGTCTTTTACTAATTGGTGCAAATGCTCATGACTGGTTCAATGAACTTCCGAAAAAACATCAAGCATTTTCATTTGTTAATAATCAAGCTAATGACTATCAAATAACACGAAAAGGTACAATTTCACAATTTTTCAACACAACTAATTGTGCAGTTTGTGACACTGCATGTGAGAATAATTTATGCAATTTGTGCCGAAAAAATTCTCAAGCAGCTGCTCTTGTATTGACAGACAAAATATTTAGAATAGAAAAGAAATATATCGGTGTGAGGGAAATGTGTAAAGCGTGTTGCTGCAGAAACATTAATTTTAAATGCATATCTCTTGATTGTCCCACGTTATTTTCTCTCATTCAAATCAATCGCGATTACGAGCAAGCTATTCATTTTCGCAGAATATTGAATGAAATGTTTTGATATTTGATTTATAAAAATTTGTAGTTGAATAAAATCTTGAATTTATTTCATCAATACATCATTTTTCTGAGGTATAAAATTTCTATAGGTGCTTATTGATTTTTTGTTTTTCTCAAATATTTATATGTTTGCTTCCTTTGTGTCCAATAAGAAAGAGCTGCTGCTGCAGTTGTAAAACCAGTTAAATACCATAAATTGTGTAGAACAATATGATCGCCATAATCAAAAATTGGGGCTCCAAGTGAGGCAGCAATTGTAAACAATTGTACTGCTGTGTTGACTTTGCTGATAAATGTAGGAGCTAATTGGGCTGTGACATGTGTTGCATCGAAATATTTCTTTAATGTACGATGTTCAGGAGGAAGACTATTGTATCTGATAACGAATGCAGCAACAATGAGGAATAAATCACGTAAAACAATTATAGCGGTCAGCCAAAGTGGCATCAGATTTGTGTAAGTTAATGCAACTACGAGTGTAGTTACTAATGTTTTATCAGCAAGAGGATCTAAGAAACTTCCAAAGTTTGATTTTTGACCAGCATAATTTCTTGCTATATAGCCATCTGCTAAATCAGTAAGTCCAGCAATAATAAGCAAACCCATGCCCAATGAATAATTTCCTTGGATAATAACATAACCAAGGTAAGGAGACATTGCGATTCGTCCAATACAAAGGAAATTTGGAATGGTGAAAATATTCTCTCGCTCGATTACTTCTTCAACCTTCGTTCGCTTATCTCTGATGTTATCTTTTATTTGTTGTTTCTTAACTTTTAACTGTTGCTTCTTCTTTTCGAGTGCCTCTTGCAATATTTCAGTTCCTTTCACTGTTTTCGCCGTCAAATCATGTTTCTTGAATTGTGTGCTATTACTGCTATAAGAAACAAGAAATTGTGTACATCCTAAAACACTTCTCTGATTGAAAAGAAAATGATGAGGAGTAAATAAGCATTTTACTCGCAGTAGATTGGCACAAGATTTTGACCGCAAAGAACATTGTAATAGTTTTAATGGTAGCATTATTTATTTTCTTTCACAATCTAAAAATAGAACGACATAGAATTATTCAATCATAATTTTATCAGTAAAATCAAGTTTTAAGCAAAATTGTGAAAGTACCGACTATTTCAGAATGACAACATGTGCACTTTCAAAAACAGACTATTAACTATCGATTGAAATTAAACTTACTGTATATTTTATTGCACTTTTCATTTTATTATGATATTTTTGTTTTGAGCTAAAGCTTGTTTTTTTTCTTTAGCAGCCCTTTTTAAAAAATACATCTCAGTTTAAATGACTCAAAATGTTTCAGAAAAAATGAAATATTTTTCGCTTCACTTTTCGTCCCCCAATAAAAAAATTGAAAATTTTCACAATTCATAAATTTAATAAAATTTGATTCAAAACTAAACGTATAAGTTTTTAAATATAGTTTAAATTGTTCATTAAGTGCCAGTTTTACGAAAGTAATACAAGTTTTTAAGAAATCCATCCTGGAATAGTGAAAATAAGGAATTTTCGCAGTCGAGGAAAAATGTCCAAAAATAAAAAATAAAATGACTCTTCTTTTATTCTCTCTTCTTCTAATTCTACATAACTTTGAGTAACTTGTGCATAATTATATCATAATCATTATTTGATATCATTAAAATGAGCGAGGAAAAGGCTAAAAGTGAGACTGGAAGAGATATGGAGCTATCTCGGAATGGTAAGCAATAAAATAAGATAAATTGTGTGTGAGAAGTGAAGAGAGTGAGAGAGAAAAAAACTTTTTTGAATAAGATCCAGACATAAAAAAAATTTACACTTTCTTTCTATTGCTTGGTCGCTTACAATATTTTATTGTTATTTCGTTTCAGTTTCACCGATTGTCAGACTGGAAAATTTGGAACAACTTATATTGAATGGAGGTAGAAACAATGGCAATAACAATAATTCAATGAAAGAATCATTCTGTACAGAAATAGTTAATGGACAGAAAATAAGTGTAGAGACTCTACTTGATTGTATTATTGTGCTTTACGATGAGTGCCAGAACAGTAGTTTGCGAAGAGAAAAAACTGTCTCAGAATTCATTGAACTGAGTAAGTGTGCACAATTACTCGAAAATTGTTTATCTCATCACATTTTATTAATACCTTTTATATATATGAATATCTAAATGTTTATTATTTTTATATTGTAGTGAAACAAGCTGTTCAGAACATTAAACAACTTCGATTGTGTCGCGATGATTTTGAGATATTGAAAGTCATTGGACGAGGTGCATTTGGAATAGTATGTGTTGTCAAAATGATTGCCACTAATAAAGTCTACGCGATGAAGATTCTAAATAAGTGGGAAATGTTGAAAGTAAGTACATTTGCATTTTACAAAATAATAAAAATAAATGAAAGAAGAGAGTGAGAGAGCAAAAAAATAAATTTTACTACCACTACGAATGACGCAATGCATATTCTCTTCTATTTCACTTTACTCTTACTAAAAAATTGTTTTTATATTATTGTTTTTTTATTATAGCGCGCTGAAACGGCTTGCTTTCGAGAGGAACGCGACGTTTTAGTTTATGGCGATCGTCAATTTATTACAAATCTTCATTACGCATTCCAAGATGAGCACAATTTATTTTTAGTGATGGACTATTATTGTGGAGGTGATTTGTTGACGCTTCTTAGTAAATTCGAAGATCGCTTACCGGAAGAAATGACACGCTTTTACATAGCGGAAATGATTATTGCCATATCGTCTGTTCACAAACTCAATTACATACACCGTGACATTAAACCAGATAACATTGTTCTCGATGCTAATGGACACATTCGACTTGCTGATTTTGGATCGTGTCTTAAATTAGGACCTAATGGAAAAGTTTCTTCTCAAGTTGCCGTTGGAACACCTGGTAAATGATTATTTCAACATTCACTTATATTATACTAATTCTTCTAAACATTTTTCTTCTTTTAAGATTATATAAGTCCGGAAATATTAAGAGCAATGGAAGATGGAAAAGGAAAATATGGGACAGAATGTGACTATTGGAGTTTAGGTGTTTGTATGTATGAAATGCTTTTTGGGGAGACACCATTTTATGCAGAGGTTTGTTTCTATCTTCATTATTTAGTTATAGTACATAAGTATCTAATTTGAAAAAAATTTTAATTTTTATAGAGTTTGGTCGAAACATATGGCAAAATAATGAACTTTAAAAACAGCTTTGACTTTCCACCGGAAGAAGCTGACTATCCTATAAGTGATAATGCAAAAGACCTGATCAAAAGACTAATTTGTGCACCAGAAGATCGAATAGGAAAGAATGGCCTTGATGATTTTCGAAACCATCCGTGGTTTGCTGGAATTGATTGGGAAACATTGCGAGATGGAGATGCTCCTTATATACCAGAAGTTTCAAGTCCTACGGATACCAGCAATTTTGACGTCGAAGACACAGATGTAAAATTATTTTCTGATGCTGTTGCGCCGACTTCTAATCCCGCATTCTCAGGCCATCATTTGCCTTTTATTGGTTTCACATTTACGCAACACAGCAGTCTATCAGATCTTGGAACTGTGTATGCACAACAGTTATCAGCTTCATCAATAATGACAAATGTCTCAAAATGCAATGGCGAAAGAGTCAATCCTGAAATAACACGCAAACTGCAAGACGAAATTAACACATTGACAAAGCGGAATGGTGAGTTAGAGAGTCAGTTACAATCACTTTCAAGTAGTTCAAATACGGAGCGTAAACTCTCAGAATCATCAAAAATGCAAGAACTGGAATCTGCAATTGTACAATTAAAGAAAGAGAACGAAGATGCGATAAAAGAGAAGCACAAATTACATGAGAATTTAAAAGCGTTGGAGAATGATTTTAAAACAATCAACCAACAGAGTAAACAGAGAATGGTGGAATTTATGGAATTGAGTGATGAAGCGAAAGAATTGCGAACACAAAAGGTAATGTTAGTGAGACAAGTACGCGATAAGGAAGAAGATTTAGAAAAAAATGCACAAAAGATTGAAACATTGAGAAATGATTTACGCTTAGCGGAGAAAAGTCGTCGTGAAATGGAGTCAAAATTACAAGAATATAGTGCAGATGTGTTACGTGAACGTCAAGCTCGTGAAAGAAGTGAAGAATTTTGTAGAAAATTGCAAGCAGAAGGTTCAAACTCAAATGCGCATGAAGACACATTGAAGCGTGAAATCGAACGACTTGAGAATGAAAAGAAAGATTTATTGTCGCAGCAACATGCACGTTTTTCACAAGAAATCAACATCTTACGAGAACAACTGAACGAGTCTGAATCGCAGAGAAATCTCACGCAAATGGAGTTGAATCAAATTCGTGAAAAACTTGACCTTCATCGTCAAAATATTTCATCTCTTGAAGGCAGTGTGAACAATCTTAAGAAAGAAAAGCAATATTTGATTGATGAGAATCTCCGTTTAACGGGTGAAATGGAAATGTTGAATGAAACTAATCGACGTTTGCAACACGATCATACGCAAGTTGAAAGTGATTATGAAGAACTTAAAAATAAGCGTCAAGCTATTGCTAATTGGGAGCAGCAAATAAACGAAATTATTCAATGGGTGAGTGATGAGAAAGAAGCGAGAACTTATTTGCAAGCGCTAGCTTCAAAAATGACTGAAGAATTGGATGTAATGAAGGGTGGATCAGGAACAATTCACCAAACTCAAGACAAAAATTGGCGTAATCGTCGATCACAAAAATTGGAAAAAATGGAATTACTTAACTTGCAAAGTTCTTTACAAAGTGAAATTCAAGCAAAAGCTCTGATATCTGATGAACTGAGTCGAACACGTGCTGATTTGGTCGCAGCCCAAAAGTATTTCATTACAAATTTTTGCTAATTTATTTAATACCAACTTTTAAATATTTTTACAGGGACCTTAATGAATATCGTCAAAATCTCGACTCTATTCTAAATGAAATGAAGCGAAAGGACAATTTGATCAAAGAATTGCAGTACAAATTGGAGAACAATGAAAGCTGTGAGTACACCCTTTTTGTGCAAATGTTTTTTTCCTAGATTAGAAAAACTATTTCAAGTAGGGAAAAGTTATCGAATTTTATTAAAATTAATTTCTCACAAACATGCATTCATCCTTATCAAGTACATATAAAAACACATCATTCATTTATTTCGTTCACACAAAATTCACTGTCAAATTTTAGTAAAGAAGTTCTACTTAAATTTGATTGAATTTTAACTACTTATTGATTCTTTTTTTATTACTCTCTATCTCTCTCGAATGCAATTTTCCTTATTATTTGTTATTGTTTAGTGAGTATAAAGGGAACGTCTGATGATAAACAAAAAACAGATGGTACAACATTTACTACTCCCAATATTGTTCAGTCGTCGTCTTCGTCGTCGTCGTGTGTTGTTGAAAATGAAATTAAACTAATAGAAAATGAGACGGTGATGGTGAATAATTTTGTGAATATTGATACGTCTAATCCTAACATCAATTCTGATGATGAAAATAATGAGAGCTTAATAAATGAATATTTAGCTGCTGAAATATTATTGTTAGATGATAGACAGACTCATTTATCACAACCACCTTCTTCAAGCAACACTACCAACTCGTCGTCTTGTGCATCAATTGCATTCAATAGTACAAATAGTGAGCACTATAGCAGTTGCAGTGAAGATTCTAGCAAGATGATGCTAAATGAAAATTATATAATTAATAATGATAATGATGATGATGATGATGAAAATAAGAGTAATAGTTGTAAAAATGAACAAGATACATTAACTACATCAAGTAATTATGTGGATGTATCTAGCCGTTGTGAAATATTTTTGCAACCTTCTTCATCGACTTCTGCACTTTTACCGCATGCTGCTTCTAATCTTTATACACCAAACCGTGATAATAATCGCAACCATCGAAAAGCGGTGCGAAAAAATTTTTCCCTATGGATTGGTGTAACTAGTTGCGTGTGGGCATGTTTAGTGTTGCTTCTCAAGAATTATACTAACTAAAGAATTTTCTTTCCCGTTGTGCATTTTTGTCTTTCAAAAAATTACTAAAATTTTGATGAGTCATCTTCATTCTTATTTATTATTTACACCTTCGTTGTTGATTTGAATTGGTGCCAAAAATATTCATTCATCTAAATCATGTGCTTTAATGTTTGTTTTTGTTAATGCTGTGTGCGGTATATTATTAATATTTCCAATAATGTCTTCTTCTAGAAGTGTACAGTAGATACATAAAACGCTTCTACTATTTACTAAGTGTTTTTCTCTGTATAGTCTACATCATACTGACACACATAAACTCTTCCTCGTTGTTTTTATTATTTTCTGTTTTGCATTTTTCTTTTCTTTGCAGATGACTTGAATGCGAATGATTTAAAAATTTCATATTCAAATTCCTCAAACAATAACGACAGTCATGCTTATCATACCAAACAAGCACAATTAATTCAAATTACTTCATCATCATCATTACAGATAACTGATTTAAATGACTCTACAATCAAACGATTGTCGAAAAAAGCAAAGACACGTTCTAAATATATTAAGCATAATCGCAGGAAGCGCAGAAGGCGCCAAAAATAACATGCTTTTACCTCTTTTCTATTTTTTGCTCAGCTCACTTATTAAAATGCTTTTTTGGCTTTCCTTTTTTTTTAAATTGTTTTTGAAGAAAAAACTGATTAATTATTTAATGAAAACTTTTTGAGGCTTTAATATTATGCCAATTGGCAGCAGAGATTAGATAATATATAGGGCAACTTAAATTATTTATTTCTAAATAGGTTATAAAGTTGTTATCTATTTGAGAGATTAGTTCTGGTCATCTAGATTTAGATGTGATATATATTTGGCATTAAAAATAATTTTTTTTGTTAACTACATTTATACACACATACACAAAATTTCAAGATTGTTTAATTTATCACAGGAAAAAGTCAAAAAATTGCTTCAAGAAACTCATAATTATAATAAAATAAAGAAGAAGAAGATATAAAAGTTGAAATTTAAAATTATTTTCTTCTACACATTTTTCGCGTTTGAAATTATGATTTATTTAAAAGTTTAATAGTTTAAGATGCTGGCCGTGCAATCAATCAGTTTTAAAAACCAAAAAGCTTTCTTAAAGGTGGGACATTGACTTATCATAAAAATCGAATCAAAATATATTTTAAAAACCTTTTTATTCAAATCAAATAAAACGAATAAAGAAGTTTTTAAAAATGCTAAAAGAATTTCTTTAATAAACATATGTTTTGCGTTCGTTTTCCACAAATATATAAATATCAAATTCGCATAATTAATCGCCTTTAACTGTTTCATTGGCTCTTCTTATTTTTGTCAACATTTTTTTCTAATAAAATCTTCTAAACTGTTTTTTATTCCCAAAATAAATGACTTCGTTGAAAAGAAATGTCTAACACTAATAACTGAACAGCTTCATACTTTTCCGCAATAAAAATTTATTCTGTTTCTATCACTCTCTTTTTACTCAAAGCCATCGTCCATTTCAGCCAACATGTATCATAATAAAACTTAACACTTCATTTCCTACCAATTGTTTTACTACTCTTTTTTGTGATTGATTTTGAAAATTTTTTAGTGCATATTAAATTTGTAAATTTTTTATCTGAAACAAATCTTAAAATTCAATCTTCATTAAACTCTGAAGTTTTGGAGCGGCCGTCGTCATCATACTTGGACCACTTTTTGAAAGATAGCACTGGCTCTCCAACATCCAACAACAATATTTATAATAACTTACCAATAAGAGGTGGAGGCGGACCAAAAATGGGAATTTCAGTTAAACAATTAAATTCTGCATTTGATTCGGAACAACCTCTTCGTCATCAACTTCCAACAAGTCCTTCCTCTTTATCACAGCAATCAAATCAGCAACCTATTTACTCCAATCAACCTTCAATCAGTTCACCACGCACTCATTATCCTCCTGATGACGGATTTGATCGTAATCATAGCTTTTCCAGTAGAAAAAGCAATGCAAGTGACACATCTATGGAATATTCTTCAAAACGATCACATTCTTTTGTCGTGAGAACATTTTCAACACCTATGAAATGTCATCATTGTACTTCTTTAATGGTATGGAAAAAACTTTACAATCATAGTTGAAAATTTAATTAAAAAATCTTTTTATTTATCTATTTCAGATTGGTCTCACAAGGCAAGGAGTTGTGTGTGAATTTTGCAATTTTTCGTGTCATGTTCATTGTTGTCCAAAAGTTCCTACACACTGTTCGATGCCGGGTGATCAGCCAAAACGACCGCTTGGAATTGATCCTACAAGAGGTATTGGTACAGCATATGAAGGTTACGTAAAAACTCCTAAACAAGGTGTCATAAAACGCGGATGGATGAGACAATTCGTGGTTGTATGTGATTTCAAACTATTTTTGTATGATGAAGAACGAAATAATGGTCAACCAAGTGTGCAAGTTAGTCAAGTGCTCGATATGAGAGATCCTGAATTCTCGGTTTCAATGGTTCGTGAAACTGATGTTATTCATGCAAATAAAAAAGATGTTCCTTGCATATTTCGTATTACAACCTCTCTCATTAATGGTGGAAGTAAATTAATTACTCTCATGTTAGCTGATACTGAATCAGAAAGATCAAAATGGGTTACCGCACTAAGTGAATTGCATCGAATTTTGAAGAAAAACAGCCTTCCCAACACAGCCATATATCGCGTTAAGGAAGTACTTGATAGCTCTCTAAGTATCATTAGAAATAGTATTTGTGCGGCCATAATTGATCGAGATCGTATACTGATTGGTAACGATGAGGGACTATATTGTGTTGAGCTTGATTGCTTTGAATTCATTCGCATTGGTGAATCGAAGAAAATCATACAAATTTGGTACATACAAACCGAACAGCTGTTAGTAATTTTGTGTGGAAAACAGAGGCATATTAGACTTCTTCCTATTCGAGCGCTTGAGGTGCCTGATGTTGACTGGATAAAAGTCGCAGACTCTAAAAATTGTTCAGCCGCTTGTACGGGGATTATTCGATATGGTGCACCTCAAAATATTTACGGATTAGCAATTGCCATTAAAAAGCCAAACAACACTCTTATTGCGCTTTATGAAATTGATAGAAATAAGCAACGTCATCATAAATTGTTTGAATTTACGGTTAACATGAATGTGCAAAATATGAAGATACTTTCAGACGGCCGATTAGCTATTGGCCATCAGGGAGGCTTTACTGCCTATCATTTACAAGCAGATGCTGCTAAGATGCGTAAGTTTATTATTAACGCGCCATGACATAGTTTCTTTAATATTTTAATTTCTTCTACAGCATTAGTTCATCCAGACAATAATTTGAGTCACTTCCTTACATACTCAAATATTGATACGTGGCTCGTTGTTGAAGTAAACTCTAGTCAAAATGAAAATAACGACAGCGGCGAGTCGAATGAATATCTTCTCGTCTTCCAAACGTTAGCCATATATGTCGATCAACAGGGAAGAAAAACTCGATCGACTGAAATCATGTACCCGGCAACGCCAACCTTCATTACACACGAGAATGAATTTTTATTGGTATATTCAGAGATGCACTTGGATATCTTTAATATCGAAACTGCTGAATGGGTGCAATCAATTGGATTAAAGAAATCAAAGCCATTATGTAATGATGGAAGTTTAACTATGATGATGATGAATGATTCTCCTTATATTGTCTATTTGGCAAATATGATTAATCGTAAGTTTATTGAATTTATTTTGTAAATTTTTTGTTAATAAATAAGTTTAATATAGGAGAGATTCTTGATACTGGAAGCGTTGAGCGCTCAATTCCAAGACGAAGGTTCTCTTTACGTGAATCGAGCAGAATGAGAACAGCAGCAACTGATCGTAGATCGAAAATGATTTCTGCTCCTTCCAATTTCAATCATGTAAGTTACTTTAGCCATAAACAGTATAACATAATGTCTTAACAATATAATAATATAACAAAAATAGGTCAGTCACATGGGTCCAGGCATTCAGCAAAAATTTGTTGATTTACCAACGACAATCGAAACAGCAGACTTAGTTGATGGAAGTGGTGTTCAACAGAGAGCAAGTCTGCGACAAGCACCTCCTCGACCAACAACTATGCCACCACAAAGCAATTTGAGAAAGAGTATGAGCAATGTACGACCCAAAGACACACCGCCAAGCCTGCCACATTCACCATCGCCATTAGGAAGCATGAGCTCTCTAGCAGAGAGCATACTTAAGGTCGCAGAACGTCAATCTGAATCACTTAAATCGTCAAGACTTTCATCTAGCTCATCTGAGCTGTCTGAATCATAAATATTTTTTAATTGTGCAACATTTTTACTTCATATTACCTTTTTTGTCATTTTTTACTCGTCATTAAGTGCTTTTTGAGAACACACATACACATTTTATACGCGCAAAAAAAACCATTTTTGATAACAATCATGTTGGAAAACACAAATATAAGCATACTCATAACAAATTTTCAAACTAAAACATGATCGTAAAGCAACTTAAAAGATTTTTAATTTTCTGACAAACTTAAAAAAAATTCATTCAAGAACAAAAACTTTCGTTCTTCCTGCTGATTTTCTCTCCAATATCCGAATCTCTTTAGACATATATGTATACAAAAGTGCTTTTCTTTGCCAAGTTTTTCGTAATAATTGACATTAACACACAAAAAATATTTCAATGTTAGTCTGCCGAAGAGGAAAAGAAAAAACTACCTAATAACTTAAACTAGCTAGTTATATATATTAATAATTAAACCACATCAAAATTATGTCGTAGATTCTCATTAAATTCAAATTTACAATTCATTGAACGTCATTCGTTCAATAATTTTCTCTCTATCTTTAACAACTTCCTATTTTAATCTCATATTTTCAGTATTTATTTTTTTTTGTTTTCTCATTCTCCATTTCTAGGAGGAAATTAGATAAGTGAAGATTTTTATTTTACAAAAAGAAATGATTTTATTTTAAATTTCTGAGATTTATGTTCTTTTGATTATCTATTCTTGACTTTTTCAACAAAAAAAATTAAACCAGAAATAAAGAAATGAAAAATATCGTATTAACAAAAAGTTTAACAAAACACCTGTGTAGTCCTTTAAAAATTTATTTTCAGAAAATTAAAACAGACAGACAATTTTAGTGAGCACATTTTTTTATTGTTATTTTTTGTTCCTCTTTAAAAATAAAAATAAAATTTAAAATTAAGTTAACTGCATACATAACACAACCATACGATACATCAGTTTTAATTTAATAATTGATAGTTCAATATCGGATAATTTTAAAATTTAATTTACGTCGCGTGGTATTCATTTTGCACGAACCCGTTATTATCCACGCCAAGTACTCCTCTCTTAATTATATTCTCATACACTTGGTCAATCATGCATGCCGTAATTGTGTATTTGAGATCCTTGACTGATGTGAATGCGTTAAGTAAATCAATTAATTCACTCAGCTTCATATGACAGTGATCAATTTTGTCAAAATCACGAACTTGAATTAGAAATTGTGCCGAATATTGATGACATATTGAATTCTTCATTGAACGGAAAGTTTTCCTTAAATCCTATAGAAAGAAATAATTTTAAAAAATTATTATAAAAAATAATTTTACCAACTTACAGCTTCAAAATGATGATCAAGTGGCGTTTCACTCAATATATTTACAACATAGTGATTACCAAATTCTTTCTTTAAATTCTCAGGTGTTCCTGATGCAACCATACTGCCATCAACTAAAATTCCTACTGACTGGCAAACATCCTCAATTTCTGCAATACTGTGTGATGTGAGAATCACAGAACAATTTTCTTCATTGAGCTCGTGAATTGTTTTATAAACTAAATGTCTTGTCAATGGATCCATATCCGCAACCGGTTCATCCATCAGCACAAGTGATAAATTACCCAAACCTGCACATGCAACACTTAATTTTCTTTTATTGCCTCCACTCAAATTTTTCACCAACACATTTCGATATGGCTTCAAGTGGAAATTTTCAAGAGTTGTTTCGACTAAGAAGTGAATGTCACTGATATTGCGTAACTTTCCATAAAATTCGATAATTTCTTGAACAGTCAACAATGAATCGAGTGCATTAGATTGCGGACAATATGAAACACTATATTTGTCACCTCGATATTGAATAGTTCCATTGAAACGCTTTGTTTCGCCTGATAGTATCGAAAAAAGTGAACTTTTTCCAGCTCCATTCGAACCAATTAGCGCATAACATTCACCTTTTTTCACTGTGAAGGACACATTATTGACGGCAAATTCATTTCCTCCATAGCTACGATAAATGTTTTCAACTTTCAACAATTCTTCATTTCCATCACTGCTGCTTCCATTTCCATTGATTCGTCCATCTTTTCTTAGAGTATTCTGTATTGTGATAACTTTCAATTCTGTACTACTATACTTTGGTGTTTTAGTTTTAAAAATAGTCCAAATTTTTCCACTTTCAATGATGTAGTTGAGTACAATAAATACCACACCGAGTGTGATTAATGCAATGAAATGTGGTCGCAATAGGTCACTCGTGATTGGAGATTTATATGTGTCGATATAATAACGGCTAAAAATCTTTGACATAATGTAGTTTTTACAAATTTCTATTAATCCATCAGCAAGTGCATGCTGAGGAAATATGAGGTAAAAGCGGTTCAAAAAATTTCGAATTTTTTCTTGCTCATCTGTCTCGAGTAAAACATCAAACATGACAATGCTTGAAACTGTCGATAGTGCGATAATTACATTCAAACAGAAAATTGACATGTTTGCAAAACTCGCTTCTTTAAAGGCCTTTTCGAAAAGATGCACACCTGGAATCATTGCAAATCCAAATAAGAGCAGCAGCAAAACGATTCCACTTAAATTGTTTATATCGACATAAATTGGAATGTTGAAAATTTGAAATACAATTACAGCAAGGCAAATTGCAATGGCATAAACTACAAAATCCCAAATGAAAGCAACACCCCAGTAGATTGGATAAGTCACTCCGCATAACTGCTGCTGCAACTTTTCACCCGTTACACGTTCATTGACAATGTAAACTGAAGCGCCAGCAATCACCAAACTGAATGCTACTAATATAATTAAAGAAATTCCCGAATCTGCTACTTGTTGCAATCTATAGAAAGACAAATTATGATCAGCATTAAGAAGTAAGTTTTTAAATAAACAAAAAATAAACTTACATTGATGACACGCTTAATTCATGTTCACCTAACATTAATGGATGATTGATTGTGCGAATGTTGTATGATGAGTCATTGAGTTCCTTTCGTAATATGGCTGAGTTCAATATGTTCAAATAAAGAGGCATCGAATGGTAACCTTTATTATTGTACCATACGATTGATCTTGATTGATTTATTGATATTCCACCATAGCGTTTCAAAATAAATTGTTCATTTGTGTTTAAAAGCCAATCGAACACATCTTTCGATGAATCAAAAAACTCACAATTTTCATTGATCGAGCATGCGCTTTCAAAGTCATCATATACTCGCTCGCCAAACGGAAGCATATTTTGTTGAGAATAAAATTCAGTTGTGTGTGGATACATAGAGCGATTAAATTCAATCGAATTGTCATAATCGCCTGGTGGACGAATTTTCATGAAACCCATCGCGATAATTTCAAAAATGACCGGAAGTATCAAGATACAGATAAGCAAACGATAATTTCGTTTAAAATGTAAAAATCGTTTCAAGAACAAATTCGAGATCATTTCGCACAACGAAATTTTGTTTTCATCTTTAAAGCTGCTGGTGCTGCCATTTGATCCACCATTCATTTTAAAATTTTGTCTGAGGTCAATAGTCTCTAAATTATTGTTATTGTGATTACCATTTGTAATAGAATGACCATTTGTGTTTCCATCTTCCTCCACACTTTTGTAATAGCTTTCCAATGTTTTACTCGACACATGGAAGTCAATTATTTTTTTATTAGTCACAAGTTTTTCCAATTCTCTAAACAAATTGCCATGACTAAATAAATAAAATCGATTAAAAACAATGATATGGAATTTTGATTCAAAACAACAAATATCTTATTAAAAATATACTTACTCAATTCTTTTGTGTTCTTCATCGAAATATGGCAAATTAATGTTCATTGAACAGTCTCTAACATGCACATTGTTTTCTCCTTTGCAATTTTTATTAACAATCTCTTTGATTTCATCTATTGACTCTTTATCCATAGATATTGATGCTTTTAAGTCAATGACAATATTGAAATTTTTCGTTAACTCATTATGCAAATCTTTTGTTGTTGCTTCCAAAGCTATTCGGCCATCTTTCATCATAATAATTTGATCGCCCAAATGTTGAGCTTCTTCAAGATCGTGCGTGCTCATGACTACTGCACGATTTTTACGCAGTGTTTCAATCAAGTCCCAAATTACTTTCCTTGCACTTATATCAACTGATGAACAAGGCTCATCAAGAATGACTAAATTTGGTGAACCGAGAAAGGCAATTGCTATGCATAAACGACGTTTGTAACCACCTGATAATTCACAAACTTTATAGTCTTTATATTTGCCCAATTTCATGTTGTTCATCACACGTCTAATTTCTCTTCGATGTTCTTTTCTCAATTTTATCTGCGCATATAATTCTAAATGTTCTTTTGCTGTCAAATTTGGAATGAGAACATTATTTTGAGGACATAAGCCAACTTGTTCATTATCATTTTTAAATCCAGTAATTAGATCGTAATCCAATGGCAAAATTACTTCACCAAGTGTTGTTGGAATTTGGCCCGTGAGCAGTTTAATTACAGTTGATTTCCCAGCGCCGTTCCTTCCCAAAATACATACAATTTGGTTTTTCTTGAAGGTCAATGAAACATTGTCAACAGCCGGCTTATTTGGGTCGCAACCTTCATAAATTTTTGTTACTTTCTTCATCTCTGCACCATGATTTTTATCAATGTTTCTACGCTCAACATTCACAAACTTGAGATCATCTAAATGCGAGATGGAAGAGTTTTTTATTTCCATTTTTAAATTATGATGAAATAAATAGGTGGTTCTTCATAAACGTTAAATTTTTATACATTTTTGAATTTATAAATTTCATAGAATTAAATAAATTTTCAAAAATTTTAACAAGATTATTTCAAGCTTAAATTTTATAAAAATTTTCATCAACAACATTCATGAAAAATTATCCAAAACTCAACTTTACCTGATGAATACTTTTTATAAAAAATTCCGATTGCAGCATAAAGGAATGTGTCAAAAATTATCATAATTAGTCCAAATCTAAAGTCATTTTCATCATCACCACTGAATGCATTAAAAAAGGTAAGACTTCTTTCTTGTAGTTCAATTCGAAAGATATAATGCCATGCATAGCAGAAAGCAGTTGAAAATGAGAGACTCGCAATGAATTTACCAAAAGAGCTCAATACTGCACCAAGCGAGATGATGATGATGTAAGGGAGGAATGTCATTAGAAATAGAATTACGGTTGAAACGCTTCCAATGCTTGCAGTGGAAAAGAATGATGATGCCATGAAACTGTAAAAAGGAGAACTTTGTCATAGAAAAAGAAATTTGCTAGTTTAAAATGATTTATGCTCACCAAAATGAAATGACAGTGAAGCCGAAAAAGAGTAAATAAACATAAATTAAGAGCTTGCTCGCGTATTGCATTATTCCACCGCTATATAAAATAACAAGAGTAAAGAAAAAGACAATGGCTAATTCGACAAATGTGGTAACAATCCATGAAACAGTCTCTGAAGACTCATTTAGACCCATTGTTCGCATGAGCTGTAAATAATTAATTAAAATAGTGTTGAATCTAAAAAACTAGTGTGAATTCTTACTGAAAGATTCCCGCTCTCCTTAAACCAAATTTTTTGCCTCACTGAAGAAGAAATAAGGAGAATGAGGGCAAAGAAAAATGTCATTTGAATTGCTTGAGCTAAATAAAGGCCTTTTTTGAAATCATCTCTCGTGTGCTTCGGATATGGAAATTGTTTTGTATAAAATCTCATTTCATCAACATCGAATTTTATTTCCTCATTTGCATTCGACTTGCTTGCACCATTATTTGCACCACCAAACATGCTCAATAAACCTTCAAGTTGGCGTTTTTTTCTTGTTGTGGTGTTTGTTTTTGTCGTTGTTTCTTCATCATCAAAATCCCAGAAATTTTCATTGTCAAAATCAAAATCGTTATTGGCAGAATTATTTTTGGGACTTGCATTTGATACTCCACTTGCAAATGCACTTAGTAATTCAGCAATATTGATGGATGGAGCAGTTGTAGTTGAAATGGTTGAGGAAGCAGTGGATTTTGTTGTTGTTTCGCTGCTTTTGTTTTCTAAATCATCAAAACTCAGCCCTTCAAAATCTGGGTCTTCTGTTGTTGTCTCACTTTGTTTATTCTTTTCTTCCTCTTTGTCATCATCAAAGTCAAAATCATTGTCACTGAACTCTAAGTCATCCGGTGCAGATGTTGTTGTTGTAGTTGTTGTAATTTTTGGTCTATTTGCCTCTAATTGTTTCTTTTTCTTTGCTTTTATAATTCCGACATCAATGGAATTTTGTATTTCAATGAAACCACGATGATAGCGCATTTCCAGCTCAAAACTTGCCTCTGGGCCAGGAAAATAAAATCTATTTCGATTTTCAATAGTAACTGGCGTATTATCAACTTCCATTCTTAATTTGTATGTCGTTTCATTGGTCTTTTTGTCATTTGTAAAGAAAACTGCAGCATAAAAGAGTTTTTTCTTTGCTAAATTAAATGCAACATCTTCTAACTCTTTTTCATTATTAACTGGTATAAATCTATCAACATTGTAACAGTCAAAAATGTTGCCAATTGTTTCAATAACTAGAAGTACTTGATTGTCATTTATCACACTGTCAATAACCATTTCTATAGTTTTGATGTCTACTGTTCCACCCAAAATTGCTTGAACGAAAGGTGTTTTCGCTAAATTTAAAAGTCCATCAAACTTTGCACGAAATTCTTTATTAGTTTTTAACATTTTAATTGTAGTCTCAAGTGATCTAAAGAATGATCGAAGTCGACTCATGTCATTCATTGTGTGATTGGCATATGACATAATTTCCATTGTTTCGTCATTTACTGGTCCATACAAGATTTTTCCCTGAATAATAGGTTTCAGAATCTTCCACGTAATTTTTCCATTGTTAGAGTTTGTAACATCGAGATAAAGTTGTTTGCAATAAGGTGCTAGACATTGATAATTGTTATTATAAGTGAGAAAAAAATAAAGCAACAATTAATCTCAATGTTTGCGTCATATAAAGCACTCAAAATTCACAAGGGATTTTTAATTAAATTTCAATTCAAAAAAGAATGATTAATCATCACTTACTCGGCATGACTTCCAATTCATCTTTGTCTGGACCGGCATAGTCTGGTGAATATAGCACATTGTCTACATAACGAATATTATTGCTTCTTGGAAATGGCTTGTTACAAAGAATTTTTCCCAAATTCGAAAAAATACGATCGTTTGAAAAGAGCTGGTTAACATCAAAAAAATTGCCAATTGTTTTTCTGATTTGTGGTAAATTGCGCACAAGATAGTCGGCATTAGCTAAAGGTGTTAAAATATTCATTAATAATTCTAAATAATAAAGTCAAGCATGCTGTCATTACAAAAAAATTAGTAAGTGTCATACTTACATTCAATGTACTTGAACTTTGGATGTGTTGCTAGTTTGGTAACTAAAGAAACAAAATCCATTGTTTTCGGAAGGTTCACAATGGATTTATACAATTCTTTTTCGTTAAGTAACGTTTGGACAATGTTAAGTACTGGCGTGACCCTATTATTATTATTTTACGATTTTAAAATGTACACACATGTATGAGAAAGAAAAGAAATAATTGTTAATCGTGCGAGGAAATAATCAAAATTAACTTACGGAGCCTTTTGCCAATCAACAACTTCTTCATACTCATGGATGTTCGAGCATTGATCTATTGAAAATGAAAGTCATGGAAATCTTCATATTTTTTTTAAAATTTCATAAATATTTACTTTCAATTGTGCAAATGTAGGACTGAAAGAATGGAAGCAAATCGTTTGTTGGTAGCTGTCTTGTGGGAAATTGACAATCTCCTATTTGATGCGGCTTAAATCTTAATCTTAAAATGTAGAGTGACATAAAAATCATACAAGGCCAAAAGAATGAGAGAAATGTCATCCACTGAAAAATATTTGAAGAAAAATTTTTTTATATGTGAATAAAAGTAGCAAATTTTTATGATTATGGGTGTTTCTTCAAAAATGTTGTTATTACACAATATACAGATTTGACTACTTGAAAATTTAGATTGGAAGTGAAATATTGAAATAAGTGCATAATTTCATTTACAACCTATCATTTTTAAAGAACTACCCATATAACATAAATTTTCACTTACTGGCTGTCTCAATCTAACTAAAATGTCTTTCTTGATTAAGGCACGTATTTGACGATAATTTAAATGCTTCATTGCTGCTATAAAATATTTTTTTGCTGTTGAATTATGAAATCCGCACAAATAGTTTCATAATTTAATCTATGCGAAATAAAAATTCATTGCTTCATTATTCATCTTAATTTTTGAAGTGACTTTTTTCTTTTATATGTGTGCACATTGAGCATCAAGTTTTAATTTGTTATCGTAGGTCAATTTTTTCTCTTTTCTTTCTTACTATGAAACACTATGATTTACAATAACGAATGAAGAAGAAATTTTCATGATTTCAATGAAACGATAAAAAACAGAATATTGAGAGAAAGAGAAGAAGGCGCGAAAAAATTCCACGACTGTTTATAGTAAATTTTATATGTTTATTTTAATTCATCTTCCGCAAACACTAACTTCAGCTGAGCTTTGATTATTTTTTTCTTCAGTAGTTTTTTAGGTCACTAAAAACATACATAAATACTGTCGCGTATACACATGACAAATTTATATAAATTATAATAATATATAAGCAGAGAGTCTATTTTATTTTAATTATTTTTGTGGTAAATATACTAAAGTTAATGACACATGTATATTATTATTTATTTACATAAAACTATCAACTGATAGTATTGAAAAATTTATAAATAAAATTTATTACTAACGCATTTTTACAAATTCATCATATATATAACCAAGAAATTGAGACTTTTTCAGCACTGAAAAGTTTTCCAAAATTTTAAAATTAAGCTTTTAAAATAAATTTTGAAAACTTCAAATTTTTCAAAATAGATTCTAATTTTTGAATGAACTCAAAAAATAATTTGAAAGTTTTCAAAATAATTTTTGAATTTTATGCACATTTAATTAATTTATTAATTAAGAAATTAAAAACTAGAGAAAAACAGAAAATTAAATTGTTTCCTATAATGAGCTTTTGTCATGTCAAGTCAATTTTTTAAAAATGCTTTTAAATGAAGAATCATTGATTTAATTATATAGGAAAACGATTCGCGTAATCATCTTTTAATAGCGTACAAATTAAATCAGATGTTTGTATAGTATTACGACTAAAATAATCTATAGAAATTGAGAGTTATCAGTTCAAAGACATGTGCGTCTTATAAAATAAAATTGATCATGTTGATTGATGTTTAAATGTGCATTTGTTGCATTTTCAAACAAAGTTTATTTTATTGTAAAGTAGAATAACTGTGTATACTTAAACTGCTGCTATTGACAATGAACGAATTGGAGTTTTACATGAGAAATGAAAAAATATATGTGCATGCGTTCAAAGCCATCAATACACTTATATTCACTCGCTCGCATATTCGGAAATTTTTCAATGATTATATTGTAAGATTTAATCGGTGAGTTTTAAATTAATTTACGATTGAAAAAGAGAAGAGAGAATTTGCTATGATTTCTGAAATGTTTTATAGTCTCTCTAAATAAATAATTAAATTTCGCATTTGTCGTTGTTATCTTATCTTATTTTCATTGAAATTACATTTACACCATCAAAATGTGAAATTCTTCAGTGCACATCAAACCTTCGATGTGAATAGAAAAAAAGAAATAAATATGGAGAGCATAAAAATATTCGCTGCAATCTTAATATTTTTCAACTCAAGTGAGTTTTTTGATAAGAAATCCACTTAAATAAGAAAATTGAATTTTGTTTCAGTTTATGCTCAGCGAATTCCCGTTCTTCATAATGGCAATGAGAATAAATCGATCGATCATATTCCATTTGTTGCATCACTTCGTTTGGATGAGGTTGATGAATCATATTTTGGTAAAGGCCATTTTTGCACTGGAGTTTTTATAAGTCGTAAAAGTGTTTTAACATTAGCCTCATGTTTCTATCAAAAGTGAGTGAAAAACATGGTTAGAATGGTTTTCATTCTACATTCTTTTTCTCTTTTAATAACTGCTGTTAGTGATGCTCTGTTAAATCCAGACGAAGTGAGAATTGTTGGTGGTACAAAATACAAATATGAGCAGGAAACGCAAACCTTTTCATCAACTCTCGATGAGATTTTAATTCATGAAAATTTCAGTCGTTCGTCATTAGAAAACAACATTGCCATAGGCTATGTGAGTTTATTTGTGTCTGTGACTCACGACACATTTTGTTTATCGATTTAATGTCAAGAATATGCGATAAAATTTAATTTTTTTGCTTAAAGCTTACAGAGGAACTTCCAAAAGATAATCAATACGTTAAGACCATCAATCTTCTCTCTGAAGAGTCACCTGTCGAAAATCTCAATTTAAAAATCTACGGTTGGTCGCTAACTACTCGCGTAACAATTAATTTTAATATTACATATTGAACTTTGATCTTCTACCTCATTTTTCAAATAATCATTTTAGTTTGAAGAGTCGCTGCATTTATTAGACGGCACGGTAGAAGTGACATCTATAGATAATTGCGATCCAGCATACAATAAAATTACTTCAACTACTATCTGTGCTGGGCCATATCATGTCAATGGGTAAAACGCAAGATTTAAATGCCGCGAAAATTATTTTTAATTCTCTCTTATTCTTTGTTAGTTGCGAAACTGATGATGGTGCTCCATTGATAACTGAAGATGGAATATTATATGGACTGATTGACGCAAGACCCGCAGGATATTGTAGTAAAATAATAACAAATCGTTTAGGTACTTACGTCGATATATCGAAATTTTACGAATGGATTTTAGAACACAATGAAAACTCGGCAACACGTCAAAGTGTAATTAGTTTAATCATAATTCTCTTGTTTGTATTTCTCTTACAACTCAACTCATCATTATATTTATGAGAATCTAACGCAAAATGAGTCCATGAATGAACACAAATTCTTATCAGTTTTTAATGAGATGATTAATTTTTGAATAAAAAGAAATTATTTAAAACAGAGGTCAAGAGGAGAAAAATCTTTTTATACAGTCATTTCAGATTGTCATTCAATTCATTATTCTATGTTATTACTTTCCCATAAAATAACTGATATGTGCACGAGATTTAACAATATTTTAAATTTTAGTGGAAATTCTTTGTTCTTTCTATGACATGCAATAATTTAATAATGATTATCACAAACAGCAGCAGTATTTCATTTTATTATTATTCTCATTGTTGTATATTTCTGATTTAAACTTTTAATACATACATTTTACTTCTCTTTTCGTAATCATCTTTCGAATGTGTTTTATTCGGAACTATATATTAATAATATCATTTATAGATACATCTTCTATGATATAACAGCTGTTAAAAGGTGAATAATGTTTATATGTATTGATCAATAGCTTACAATAATGATCGATATTATCTTGTATTTCAAGAAATGATAAAATTGTGCAAATTCATATTTTAACTTAACTTCAACTAATAATACTGAATTTGAATATTATAGACCTATGAACATCACAATGTAAAAATATTTTCTTGTTTTTAAATTAATTTGATATTTAAAACTAAAAATTTATTTTGATGTAAACAAAGAATTAATTAAGTAATTTTCCAAAATATTCTCAACAATAATAATCGTTTTAGTTTAATATAGAAACTTTTAAACTATCCATCCTATAATATCTTTACTTAAAATATACATTGACAGGTTTGAATTTAAAGAAGTATTTATTTATCCAACTGAAACTTTATTGTATAAGAAAACATCTTGCAATAGTCTCTCTCACTAACTCACAGTAGTTTTTTAGCATATTTGTAAAAACAATTTGAATTTCTTACTTATAAAATTCTTGGAATGCATTTGAGAATCTACTTCGGAAAAATAAAACACGTCTTTAACGAAAGAGTAGTAAAAACACAATAATAATGATGATGAGATCTGCTAAAAATCTAGTTTCGCGTATACTTTACAGTCATTTTAAAAGTAATGTGTGTAATTATTTTCTTCAATCATCAGAAAACTTCAAAGTCACCTCAGTACATTTAATGATGATAATTTTTCTGTGGAAGTGAAGAGGACAGAGAAGGATTAAAAGATAAATTTCATCTTCACGTTGAGTTGAGGTCATTTGGAGGATTACGATGGCTGAAGCACAAAACGCAGACTCTTCTTTATTGTTATGATTGTTTGGGCCACAGTTAAATCGCACACTCATACCTTAAAAATTGCCTCATCAATTAGCAATCAAGGACGGATATTCTTTGCTAATTAGAAGAATCCATGATTCTCAAAATAAAAACTTGAATTCTCTATCTTACATTGCAAACAAATCCTATTGTTAAAAATTTTAGCAAAGAAGGTGAGAAAAAATGCTAAATGATAAAAATTTCAAAATAAGAGAACAAAGAAGTCAAACCTCTTGTTTGTACTTTAATATTTAAAGTAATTGAATTAATTATCTAAAATCTGAATTAAACACACTAAACAATAATAAAAACATTTGTGCAAATATTTTTTCATGACAATCGAAAATCTACAAATCTACCGGTGTCATTGATAACATGGAGTAGATTTTCCCATCACATCATAGGCGGAAATAGAACCGGCACACGATTATTTAATTGTTTGAACATGTTTTTATCTTAAACAACTTGCACGACCAAAAAATGTTTGTTTTAAATATGCTTATATAAAAAATGACACTTGCACACGTTGCAGCCTTGGAATTTTCAAATTTTTAGTTTTTTTAAGGTGTCAAAAATTTTGTGCACTTGACACAGATGAAAAGAAGATGAAGAGTCGGAGAAAAGAACAAGTTTTCTGAATATCATCATGATTTGATTGTTCGCAACATTTATCGTTTCCCAAAAGGTTTTTTTAAATGCTTCTTTTTTCTATTTTTTGATACAAACTTTTTAATTGCCAATACATATTAAACTAAGTTACCTAACACGAAATTGGTTATAGGTTTTCAATTTTTTACACTCTAAATTAACCGCTGAGCAATGAGAAGCACATTAAGCTTTACTTTTCTTTTAGGAATTCCCTCTCTCACTTTATTTCTATTTTTTTTTCTCAAATTCAATGTTCGTAGTTAAATTGTTTTTCAATCGCATGATGAATGAGAAATTAGAGAAACAGGTTTTTTGCGCACAATAATAAAAAGTAAATGAATTGTATTAGAATTAAACAAATATTAAAAAGTCTTTTGCTCAGGCACACATTTGTATTTTGTTTTTTTTCAACTATATTCTTACCATTCACACAACAATTAAAATGTGATAATAACTTAAAAATAAATCACGATTTTAAGTCGATTTCAAGTGCAACATAAAATATTTCTTTCTTTTTGAGTAAAACTTTTTCTTTTTTATTCGTGTTACGTTTATGAATTTTTTTTTCTCCTCTCTTGTCTCTTTCAATCGATCCCACTTTCGAATTTTTTATTTTTTTTCTCCAATTTTTTTAAACTAAAACTTGATTAAATCAAACACGATGAAAATATTTTGAAAATGAAAAGAATTTACAGTCAATAAAATTTTTTTAAGTCTTTTTCTTCTCTTTTTCACAATAAATATATTTTTTTAAATTCAAGTCAAAAATAGAACTAGCCTTTTTCTACCGATTAAAGTTCCAATCGTAGCAAGAGTTACCGATCGACTGAATGAGAAACAAAAAAGTTAAAAACTGAAACAGATCCGAGGAGAGAAAAAAATACACTTTGGAGCGCGCTATTATTTCTCTCATGAGAAAGATCAGCTGATAGATTTGATTTTTTAAAAACAAAACCTACTGATCTAATGATGCACTTTTTACGCATAATTTAATTTCTCTCTCTCTCTCTTCTCCCTCTCACGTATTTTAAAGCTTTTTTTGAGCTTTATAAAACTTTTTTTTATTCATTCAAAAAAAAATCATCACAAGACGGATTTTAATGTACAATTTTTGTATTAATTTCCCAATGCACGTTTATATTGATTAAGCAATTCCAACTCTTTTTCAAGTGTAAATGTCAAATATTCATCATCTTCATCTAAATGATCTAAATCATTTCGTAAATCATCAAAAATTGCTTTCTCTTCTTCAGGCGTTATTTTGTTTTCTAATCGCAATTTCTTGTTTGCAGAATCAATATCAGTCGAGGAACACGGAATTGTTGATGAAGTTGAAGCACCTTGATTTAGTATGTTCATCAATTCCGAAGGTATTTGAAAGTTGTCATCACTTTTCATTTGTAAAAGTGTTTCTAAGGCAGCATCAAAGTTATTTACATTGATTTTCAAAATATTAGTAATTAAAGCCTCATCAAATCCAAAGTTCTTTAGGCTTTCAACTAAGTCAGGATCAGGTTTAATAAAATTCACTACTTCAGTTTTCAATTGATCATGTTGAGTTTGTAACAATGTTATTGCAGCTTCTAAGTCATCATTGGATTTCTGTAAAGCTAAAGCCGCAAGTTCTCGTGTAAAACCCATTTCAGTTAAAGTACAGACATTTTTAGGATTCGCTTTTAATCCAATGCTTTCTAGAAATTGACTAATCAATCTTTCTTTCTTGCCAGCTTTTCTTGCACTTTTTAGTTTACTTCGTCTTTCTACAATAAAATTCACTGCAGCATCAATCGTTGTGTTATAAGTTGATCTTAATGCAATTGTTGCTTCACTTTTGCTATATCCCATCTCTACCAACATGTTGACTTTTTCATCATCCACTTTTAATTCAAGAATTTCCTGTTCAGCCAAAGATAAATAAGATGAAGCTTGTATTCGTTTATTTTGATGAAAATATAAAATTGCTTTCATCAATTTAAGTCGCACAATCAAGCAACGCTCAGATGCATCTGAATTTTTAATCGATTTAACTCGCTCGAAATTTTCACCATATATTTTCTTGAAACTCGTCTCACACAATTGTAATCTTCGTTCTGCATCTGGCAGTTGAGTGATACTTTTTAATTGTAAATAACACCACACAATATCCAAGTTCAAAAGTGCAACATTGTCGATACTTTTGATTATTGATGATTGGCAATTTTGAATTTCATTGTCTGCTTCAAGAAATAAAATTAAAGCTTCATTATAGTTGTCATTTTTCATCTGAACTCGTCCTTTTTCGTAGAGTAAAAGTGCCATCATCAAAGACATGCGCTCCTGTTCAGGCAAGTGAATCTGTTCTCCATTTTGATTTTCTAACTAAAACAAGATATATAAATAACTTAAATGAGTCATAAAATATATACACTCACATTAAAGTAGTTTGAATATTTGTTTTTCAAGAGAATTTCTGCATCTTTTCGTATTTTTTGAATGCGATCATACGGCTGGCTTTCTGAAGCTGCTTGTACTTCATCAACTTCAATTTCGAGAACAAGAATTTGTTGAAAATTCTTTACATTTTGCTCTTGTAAAGATTTATCATTATTGAGCACTCTGCCTCCACTAATTATCTTCAATTTTGATTCATTTATTTTAATTTCACAGGAAATTATTGTTTTCAAAGTTGCAGCATTGTCTGTTAATTTCACTTTAACGTCAAAAAACTTCTGTCCTCCCGAAATTCGTTTACTAGGAAATTTCACTTTAAGTGTTGCTAAACCTATAAAAAGACATGATGACATGACATATTTGTCCATTACAAATAATCATCAAATTTACCTTCATTTCTCAATTCCTCATTTGATTTCAACTTGTCAACTGCATGATTTTGAAGTTCATTAAGTGCTGCTAAACAATATTCAAATTTGATATTTAAAATATCACGGAAATTGTTGGCCAAATTCTTTTAAGAGAAAATGAATTTCATCATCACATTTGTTTACAAAATTTTTACTTACAATCATTTCAGTATCATTTGTAGCAGTATTTAAATAGTATGGCGGTTCCCAGAGCTTAATTTTGTTTTCTTGCAGTGCTGCTTTTACTTGTATGAGGACATATTCAAAAGTCAGCTCGCTCATCTTGAGATATGAAATTAAAACTGTTGCATACACGACTGAAAAATCTAGCGAACAAAAATAAACAAAGCAAATTGTGGTCTAGAAATTAAAAATTTTTGAAAGAAATTTCTCATAAAAATAATGATTTAATTTTATTTAAATTTCTTATAGGATGATTTTTATATTTTGAAAGAAATTATAAATTTTTCATCACTTTAATTGTTAAGACACAGACAAGTTTCAGTCCAACGTTCATATATGAATTTCCTTAGACAGCGGATTTAAGGGTAAATTTTACTAAAGTCCACCGTTGGTGGATTTCAACTTGACTGTGTATAAAATATGTAATAAATGATCGTGTTATAAGAATTAAAATATTACTGAATTTATAAGGAGATAAATATATATATTAAAATTAAAAATATCTATAACGGTTAAATACAAAAAAATTCAATTTATTATTTCATGCAAATGAGATGCGCCTTAAAGTTAGATTGTTAATTTTTCGAGGAAAATTTTGATTGTTTTTAATCTGATAAATTAGTCAGTAGATTACATAGGTTGTAACATTTTAAAAATCAGCAATAAAAACCGTTTATCGGACTGAGATTCTATTGAAATATTTTAAGCATTAGAAAGCAAACTTTTTTTTCTGTTTTCAAATCACATAAAAAAGTTTTTACTTTATCAGGAAAGTATGAATAAGTTGCTCTAATTTCTAACTCCACTATAGTGGTGCATGCGATATATTACTTTATCAATCTAAAAAAATCGTTGCCCTAACTGATTTTTATAAATCGAAAATTTTTCGTTTATTCATGTCAATAGTTTGTATTTGGTATTTTCTGTGCGGATACGGCCACAGCCAAACCATTTCAATTGCGAATGTCTTGTGAAAAACAAAAGTAATAAAATTTATTAAAACGTGTAATAAAAGCGGAAAATGAGTGTAATAGACACGTTAGAAAATCGTTGTCGTATTTGTGCTTTAATTTTTAACGATTCCACGTGCTCTATTCCAATTTTTAGCGAGTCTTCAGCAAATTTTTTTCTGCAGAGAAAAATTGAAAAATATCTCTACATTACTGTAAGTTTTATTTATTTTTAGCATAATAAGTTGTGTTATTCTTCGCTATTTTTGCTCAGTTTCACTCAAATTGCTATATTGAGATACTCTCTATGCTTTTTCATGATGCATTTACCATTATTAAATGACATAATGACACAAAAAATATTAAGAATAAATAACAATGTGTAAGAGAGAAAGAGAGAGAGACAGCAAAAAGATAAGAAAAGTAAAAACTTGTTTACCAAAATGAACAAAAATATTCTGAAAAAAAATGAAGTGATCTATTATAATTTCAATTTTATGCTGCATATCGTTGTTGTAGTATTTTGCATAACATACAGAGCAATTTAAAATTTTTGAAGGCCTTATTTTCTTTCTCTCTCGTTTTCATATATTTTTCTGACTTCATCATATCAAGGCAAACGCATTTATTGAATTTATCAAGAAAATTTTTAAACTTAAAATTGTTTTTAGTTTTAAAATTAATAAAAATTTCTACATCTAAAGACAATTAAGAAAAATATCTTATAAGAATATTTTTTAAATTTATAAAAAGACTTTGTTTATTGAGAAATAAACAAAGTGTTTTTACCTTGCTTCATGCTTTGTTTCGTTATTTTTTTCTTCTTTACATACTACACTTTATATATATATATAAACGTAAGGGAGAAGAAGAAAAAAACAACATTGAGAAGATTACTGACTACTACGCACAAACACAACATGAAGGAATGAAGAAAAAAAACTGGAAACCAGTTTTCTTTTTTTTATGAAACTTATGCAACTTTTCTCACTTATACACTTTCATTTGTGATTCTTTTTTTAGGTGCTCGAAGAGGATGACTTGCTACCGAAAAAAATTTGTGCAACATGTTTTTTAAAAATTGAGAGCATTGATAAATTTGCCTTTTCGGCGGCAAAAAATCAAGAGAATTTCCTCACGTGGCTCAAAAATTCTCATCAATCACAAGCGAATGATATTCAGCAGACAACAATTGAAACATCGACAAATTCAGATTTTAGTTTTAGCAACATCACAATAAAGAAAGAATTCAATCAAAGACAGCAGATTGTTATTCAGCCACAAAAGTCACGCAATTCTCGCCATCTTGATCACATCACTTTGGAACAAATAATTAACGATCAGATTATAAAAAATCCAAAATTGCCAGCAAGCACAACAATAACTCGCATTGATGAATCTGTTAAACGTCAACGCATTCAAAATCAGCAAAAGCAAAAAAATGAAGGTACAAATATTTCAATTGTGTCGTACAACAACTTACAAATCGGTCAAGTAATAAAAGATTATGAGCTGTTGAAATTAATTTTGAGAGCTTTAAAATGGGAAGAATTTGATCGTAAAGCGAGCTATAATGAACTTATTGAGCGCTTGAAACGCTCGCATTGTCGTGACATACTGACAAATAAAAATTTATTATCTGATAATGATGTAGTGCAATTGCTTCGGTCGTATGTAAACGATTCAATGATGAACAGCTTCAAAGCGCAACAGGTTGCAACAACTGTACCAAGTGTCTCGAAAATACTTGTCTCTGTTCCATCGCCTTCTTCATCTTCGTCTGTGCCATCATCTATTACTTCTTCTGTCAAAGCATCATCATCAAAATCTGTGCTAGCAAATTATTCAAAGAAACCAACTCAAGTACAAATGGCAACGACAGTGAGTGAAGAAGCTCTCGAAGTTGCGATTGATCCTGATGAATTTTTAGCCGCAACGGGTGAAGAAGAAACTGTCACAATTGATGATGAAGAGGAAGAAACAACGTCAGCAGTTGAAACTAAAATTGAAACTGCCAAATTAATGATGGAAACAACAGCGAGCAATGAAAGTGGTGATTATATATGTTCATCATGTCCACAAAAGTTTTCGTCAAGCACAGATTTACAAAATCACGTCACAAATCATCTCATTTCGTCAGCATCATCGAAAAATTCTACAACAAATAATAATAATAATAATAACAACAACAACACCACAAGCAGTAAGAATGGAGTACAATCGAGGTCCACAACAAAAAGTGCCATTGCTGAAACAGCAGCAGCTGCTGCTATTGTTGAGCAAAGAGAGAAAACACCGGTTAAGAAAAAAGTTAAAACAAGAGATGAAAAATTGAGACCAAAACGCAAGAAAATCGTTATAAGAATAAATCCGAGCCCAAAACGAAATAATCGTGAAAAAGCGAGAGCTGCAGCTTCACAGTTTTCATGTCCAATTTGTGCAAAAAGTCTCTCATCAAAAAGAAATGTTCAATTACATATTGATACTCATAAAAATAAAAGTGGCAAATTTGCTTGTGAGAATGACAATTGTAAGAAAGCATTTGGAAAAATGGAAAATCTTTTAAAGCATAAGCAAGAAGCACATTCAACGAAACGCAAGAAAAATCAGAATGAAAAATGAAGTGAAAGCTGGAATATCCTTTTGCTTTGAAATTGATTTTTTTCTTCTTTGATGTATGTTTTAAGAGCTATTATTTCTCGCTAATAATTGTAAGGAATATGAATTCTGTTACTCTGTGATAATGTTTATTCTTATCGGACGAAGAATTAAATAAATGTTTATATACACTTAACAGACAATTTTTCTTTATTCCAATAAGTTTTCAGTTTATTTGGATGCAGAAGAGAAAGAGAGAGAAAGAAATGTCACTGGTCTATCAATACATATGCAAATTTAATAAAGAAAAAGAAAAGAAAGAGAGTGAATGAAAAATATCATCGCAGGAGTATGTTTAGTAAAAAATCTGAGTCAAGTTTTTTGTTGCAAAAAAATTGATTTTGACGCATTTTATTTAAATACAAATAAAAAAGTGTCAAATTTAATCAATTTAAATGATTACATTAAATTATCAATTATAGAATTTAAGAATGACAAACTGTTGACATCTGCATGTCATTGCGCATGAAAAAAGTGCTATTTGACCTTGTCGTAAAAGAAAATGAGAAAATGATATAAAATAATAAAAGAATTGAGCGCTAAAGTAGAGCATAGCGCTGAGCATTAATATTTAGTAAATTCATTCAAAATTGTGCAGTCAACGAGTCAACATCCTAAAAATTCTCTATCTTGCGCTCAAAGTCTTGTATTATTGTGTTTGAAAAAGTGTATATATTTTTGTTGTTTTCATTTTATTTCGTTTGTCAAGTGAAGAACTTTGATCTCTCAAAATTCCAAAAAAGTGGATAGAACGTTTTCTTATCGATCTTTTGCCGTGTGGAAATAATAATCCTACGATAATGTCAACCACATGTGAGGATAACGAGATCAACAATTCAGAAATGGATGCATTTTCTATTCAAAATTATCGTCGCGATTCGAGTCATTGTTTTTATCAAAATAGAGGTAAAATTAATTGAAAAACTTTCATGATATGATACTTATTTGATATTTCTTTATTCTACAGTAATTCAACCATTGCTAACTGGTAAGAATTTCATACTTTTAATTCATAAAACTCAAATCAAAAGTTTTACTACGCTTTGCCTTCTTATCAGTGTCAATTGCCTATCATACTATAAAAAATACTATAATAAAAATTTTAAATATTTAAATGACGACATCTATTTTGAAGTAATGAAATAATTTACCGTTTATGATAATGCTTAAAATCTCAATTTTTTACTCTTATTCATATATTGTGTATTGTGTAATTAAATTATTCATTTATCTGATCTTGCACTTATCATTACAATTTATAAATTGTCTTTTAATTGATTTTGTCTAAGTTTGGTCTGACTTTTGACTTTAAAGACAATTCTTCTTTATTTTATTCACAGATCTTTATCAGATAACGATGGCGTATGCTTATTGGAAATCAGGCAAAATCGAGGATCAAGCTGTTTTTGATTTGTTCTTTCGCAACAATCCATTTCATGCTGAATTTACAATTTTTGCTGGACTCGAAGAATGTTTGAAATTTATTAAAAATTTCCATTACTCCGCTGGCGATATCAATTATTTAAAAACTGTTTTGCCCGATGGAATCGAGGAGGAATTTTTTGAGTATTTAGGAAAGTTGACTGCAAAAGATGTCACAATATATGCATTGGATGAAGGATCAGTTGCATTTCCCCGTGTTCCATTGATGAGAGTTGAAGGTCCTTTGATCATTGTGCAATTATTAGAAACAACACTCTTAACGCTCGTCAATTATGCAAGTCTCATGGCTACAAATGCTGCTCGCTACAGAATTGTCGCAGGACCAGTCGCAAAACTTTTAGAATTTGGCTTGCGTCGTGCTCAAGGTCCCGATGGAGGACTCTCTTCATCAAAATATGCTTACATTGGTAAGTCATGAAGTTCATAGTACACTCGATATTGTCATAGAAACATGATGGATTTATTTATGGTGTAAAACAAATTTGTTGTTTAAAATGCTTACCTGAACTTTTGCTCATGTAGATGTAGTGCCAATTCGATTCAATTTCAATAGCTTTTTTCAAGGACATAAGTCTCATATCATATGATTTTCAACTGCACAACACGAGAAGCTTTTAACTTTCAATGACCATGAAATTTTGATTTCTTTCACTCACAATTCATAAACATACTCACTCATGGATATTTATCACACTTTTCATGTTATCAAAGTGCTTAGTGGTGCCACCACTACTTGACATTCTTTTTTGAGGATTAACATTGTTGTAAAGCTCTTATACATGCTCAACATCATTTCATTGAATTTTTTAGTCAATTTCACTCATGATTATTATAAAGAAATTCATGTATGTGGGAAAAACCTCTCTTTCTTTTGCTCGTTATTCATTAGATTATAATTTTGCTATGTGTTATGGTACGCAATGGTACTAAAAGAACGAAAAACATAAAAAAAATCACTTTACAAAGAGGAAAAGAATTTCGTGTGTTGCAAAAAAATTAATTCGAGCCTCTTTTTTATGTATGTATTATCTCCTTTTCATGCTTCTCTATCATCAAATAAAAATGCACGTGCTTTAAAAAGATTAAAGAGATTTGTAATTTTTATTCGTTTTTATTTGGCGTCAATAATCAAGAAAAAAAAGTAGAATAGCTTGGTCGATAAATATTGTAAAAACAAATTAATTGAGCATTGATTTATCTTATTGACACGCACTTTTCAGTCTTCCTTTTCTTTTGCGTTATTCAATTCAAATAGAATATTGAAACTTTACTTGAATCGAAATTATTCAGAAAAATTCTAAATATCAACAATTATTTTTGTCTTTCATTTAATAATAAATAAAGGTGGTTTTGATGGAACATCAAATGTACTAGCTGGGAAATTATTTCAAATACCAGTAAAAGGAACACACGCTCACGCATACATCACATCCTACTCTGGTTTTGATGAGCTTGCTAATCGAGAACTTCCACATCGTGAATCAGGTGAGTAAAGAATTTCTTTTTCTCCGTCACAGAGGTCATTAATATTCCTATCTGTATTTTCATGAAAATGCAACAGGCACATCAGCTGACTTGCTAGACCTTGCTATTGAACATCGTAAAAATCTGTCAAGTGTGCTACATATAAGCACACAGGAGGCAAATGACGGTGAACTGGCGGCCATGGTATCATTCGCTATTGCATTTCCAAATGGATTCATGGCTCTCGTCGATACGTACGATGTTAAACGGTAGATTTTTTATTGCTTCTTTGCTTTACTGAACTCAAAAAACTTCTCTCGGATTTCTTTCAAACCTTTCCCATTCTTTTATACATAAAAATTTTACTCTTGTTGAAAAACTCAAATAGAAGAAACTTTCGGAAAATTTCTCAAAAAAATTTCATTTTTATGTAGATTCTCAAAAAGTCAAAAATTAAGAGAAAATGGATTCATACACGATATAAATCACAATGTTGTAAATGACATTGATGTGATTTATCCAAAAATTGGGAGCTCATTAAGGTAAAAAATCAAGTTTACTTTAAATAAATGACTTGATGAGCTAGAAGGTATTTATTTTTTAAAAATCTTATTTTACACATTATCAATTGGTTGTCATACACTCAAAAACGCAAGAAATAATAGAATATTTTCAAACCTACTTGCTGTTTTCCATAATATCGATTATTGAAAAGAACATAATCTTTTTATTCTAAAATAACATATTTATAGTTCAGAAATATGCAAATATTTCTTCTTTATCTATATGTATAGTTTAATGTTTTCTAATGTACAAATTTTATACGCATTTTCTCAAACCCTAGTTCCTAAAAGTTTTTAAAATTAAATTTATTTCGAAAAATTCTATTATTTCTTACATGTAAATATTCCATTCTAAATTACTAATAATCATAATCAAATTGCACATTTAAATATGAAATTTCCCAACTACTTAAATGTAAGGTAAAAAATATTTTTGTTCATCTTTCTCCATCCGAGAGAAAGAAAATACACTGCATGGCAAAAATTTGAAATTTTTTATTTGGCATTTTTATTACCTAGTTCGCTACTTTTTAAACGAGATTTTTTGTGAAATTTTCCGATAAAAGTTTTTGAATAGATTTTTTCTGTGTTTTCAGAAAAGCGAACTTTTATTTAATCCATAATTCAAACTATATGGATAAGTTTTTACTCTTTCTCTGTGTGTGTCTTTTTCTACTAACATCATCCTTTTCTCTCTATTTTTATGTGGTCAAGCACGTTTCTACTCAATATTCTAACTCAATTTGTTTAGAATCTTTTGAAAATGTCAAAATACTATAAACTTTCATTTTTATTATTTCTACCATTCAGGAGTGGACTTTTAAATTTTTGCGCTGTTGCATTGGCGCTTAATGATCAAGGTTATCGTGCAGTTGGCATTCGAATTGATTCTGGTGATTTAGCTTATCTCTCATGTTTAGCTCGCCAGAATTTTATTAAAGTTGGAGAACATTACGGTTTGCCATGGTTTGGTGAATTAACTATTGTTGCATCAAACGATATTAATGAAGAAACTATCTTAAGTTTAAATGAACAAGGTCACAAAATTGATTGTTTTGGGATAGGTGAGTTTAGAATTGATGATTCATAATGATAAAATTGATATTATTCAATTTCAAACAGGTACTCATTTGGTAACTTGCCAAAAGCAACCAGCTCTTGGATGCGTATACAAACTTGTTGAGATCAACAATCAGCCGCGCATAAAATTAAGTCAAGATGTTGAGAAAGTCACTATGCCCGGGAAAAAGAATGCTTTTAGATTGTATGGATCTGAAGGATGGGCTGTGATCGATATTTTGCAGAAAGATGATGAAGATCCGCCAGAGGCTGGAAAAAAAGTTTTGTGCCGTCATCCTTTTCAAGAGTCTAAACGTGCTTTTGTAACACCTGCAAGGTAATAATAAGGCAGACAGAAAATTTTATAAATTAATTCAATTTATTTTAAAACAGGGTTGAAGCTCTATACAAAGTATGGTGGAAAGATGGTGCAATTCGTCAACCGATACCAAATTTGGAGGAAGTTAGAAAACGCGTGCAGGAATCGTTGGGAACTTTGCGTCAAGATCATTTGAGACATTTGAATCCTACTCCCTATAAAGTGAGTTTACAAATTTGCTTTTTATATGAATTTGAAAAATCATTTATTTTGTAAATTTTCAAATTTTTCGCATATTTCATATAGGTTGCTGTAAGTGATAATCTCTACAATTTCCTTCATGATTTGTGGTTGATGCATCAGCCCATTGGGGAACTTTCGTGATAAAACTGAAGCCCCGCATCATTCATCTTCATTCTAATTTAGTGCATTATGTTTAGCACATAATTTTATTTTAACTTACTTATTAGCCATTATTCACAATAAATAATTGGAATAAATGTGCAATTTTTATTGAAATTTTTAAATTCACTTCATTTAATCAATCTAAATCACTTTATTTCTTCTCTTTTGTTATATATCGAAACATTCAAAATAAATAACATAACAAAAAAGACATGAAATAGTTCAAAAAATGAATAAAAAACATGAGTATGCACAATATTGCAAATATACATTTACTTAATAGTGAAATAAAAATATAAAATAGAACAAATATTTTGTAGCACACTCTTGCACTTTTTTTGTAACTCGTGTACCTTTTTCTTTAATAAAGACAAAATTAAAAAAGAATAACGTAAATTTGGGACAGAAATAAAGTCAGGTGCCTTAAAAATAATAGTTAAAGCTTTTTATGATTTTTCATTCAATTAATTTAACTAGTTAGCTGAGTAGATATAAAATCTTAAATTTTATTCTAGTTAATTTTAATAATAGTCATTAATTGTTAGCGATGAAAATTATGAAACAATAAAATCAGCTTTAATGGTTAAAAATTTTCTTTTTTCATTAATTCAAAAAAGTTTTGCATCATGTTTTCATCTCAAGCTGTCTGAGTTATCAAGAAAAAAATCCAGTTTTTGGTGAATTTCAAGTTTCTCTCTCTCTTTTGTCTTAAATATTTATTGAATTGAAAAATAAGTAAACAAGAAACATTTGAACATCTACAACACTATGCTAAGAATAAATTGACTTTTTGCAAGGATATAATAAAACCTATCGTCATTTCTTAATAGTTTTTTTATTGAAAATAAAAACAGCTGATAGAAATAATTTATTGATTCTATGCAAATAATAAATATGAGTCATCAAGTCAGGCTTACACAAAGTTGTCTAACAAAAATTAATTGAGAAGTGGAGAAAATTAGAAGCAATAAAAATTCATAAGGCAGATATAATGAGTTGAGTCTATTGAATTTTAATGCAGTTTATTTGCTTTAATCAGTCTGTAAAGTTTAAAAAATCTTAACATAACATATACATTGATTTTGAGAGAGTTTTTACATTTGATCAAATCGCTATTTCACATATTAATCAAAAAACAAAAAAAGCTCTCATGGTCAACAAAAACAAAATATAATCTTGTGGTTATAAAATCCAGATTCTTTTTCAAAAACATCTTCAGTCGGTATTCAAATTTTGCTGAGACAAGTGATCACAAGGAAATAAAAAAAAATCTTGCTTAAAGATGTCTCGATATTCAATTTTCATTTTATTTTTCTTATTTATAAATTATAAAAATGTTGGCGGAAGACTACGTAAATATTATAAAATTATAATTTTAAAATAAAAATTCGAAATTAAAAAGAAAAAAATTATCACAGCTCCTTATATAAAAACTTGCAACCGAAATCATCCAAATATGGCAAACTGCATCCTTAATTCAATCAACAGTTTAAGAGGCATTTTGACAACTGGTAACTATGGACCTGGCTACGAAAATTTACCCAAGATTGAACCATTTTACATTCATTCGTGAGTAATGTGATATTTTTTTATGAGAGATAAAGATAAAAATTCTCTTTTTTTCACACAGAATTAACATAGGAAATCGTCGTGAATTTAAAGCACATTTATCAAATATTATTGTACGCGGTGGTAGCAACTTTCAAATAGAAAAACTTAAGGCAAACATGCGAGATCTCAAGTTTGATGCAATTGTGCGCTTTCCGCGACTCGAAATCACCTCAAAGTACGATCTTGTGTTCAACTTATTTGGCCTTGCGTTGCAAGGAAAGGGAGACGGAAGCTCAATAATCGATAACTCACGAGGTAGAATCTCGATTCGTGCACGACGATATATAGGAGCAGATGGCAGAGAATATTTGAATTTTGAAAAGTTTAATGTTAAAGTGCAAGTTGGTGTGATTAAAAGTGCATCATTGTCAAGCTTTTTCAATGGAAAATCGCCAATATTGGAAGAAATTGCAAATCAAATTATCAGAACGCAGCCAGAATTTTTAGTTCAAGAAATTTATCCACCAGTCGAAGACCATCTAGCTGAGACATTTACAACAATCGCAAACAAATTTAGTAATTTAGCAACATTTGAGGAAATTTTCCCATTGTGATAAATGCAAATTAAACTTAATTTTAATTAATGACTACTGTGAATTCTCGATTTTCCGGTTTTTTTATTTAAAATTTCTTTATTGCTCATTCGCTCATATTTTGATTGTTACACAAATAAAGCATTATTTAAATTAATTTTTTTGTATTTTAATTATTTTGTCATTTTCAGGTAAATATTATTTGTTTGAGATGAATTTATAACGGTGGCATGAAAAACACGTGGTGGTTGATGATGTCATAAAAAGTTCATGTTGCTAATTGTTTATAGAATCTCAAACCAGTCTAAAAAAATTCATCATTATCGTCATCAAACACCTGAATTAGAATGCTAAAAAGTTGCTACATATTTAAAAAGAAGAAAACTAAGGCGAACACCTAATTCTATATTAAGAAAATGGGTAAGTATAAAAGTGAAAACAGTGTCTCAAGATTTTTAGTTTGTTTTTGGCAGTCACAACGGATAAAACGTTAAGGAAAGGAAAGAATATTTAGTCTTGTTTTGTGTGTTTGATAAAGGAAGAGAGAATGAATCAACAAAACATTTGCACATTAATGATATTGATTGTGGTGTTCTCAAATTTATCACAAGGAAAATTACGTAAATATTTTTTTTTAAAAATCATTTTTAAACCGGCTTCAAGATTTTCTTTTTGTTATTAATTTTAAGCGAATTATATAAAAATATGTCAGCGAAATGATCCGAATGTTGCAAAATGCATCACAGAATCAGTTAAAAATTTACAGAATCGTCTCGCATTTGGAATCAATGATGCAGACTTCCAAGTGCCGGTAATAATATGATTTATTCTCTAGTATTTTTATTTAATATTTAAACCTTTTTACAGCCACTTGAGCCATTAAAGTTTGAAAAGTAACTTGCATATTATTAAATAAATTCTAAAAACATTTTAGTTATTAAGAGAAATTCTATTATAGCATTCACATCGATCGTGGACCTAATTTTCAAGCTTATGTAAAGAATCTTGTTGCACGTGGTGCGGGAAAATTTGTAATTGAAAAGTTGAAGTGAGCTATGAATGATATTTATGATTTTTGTTCATTTATAAATTTATATAAAATCATTTTAGGGCCAATTTGAATGATTTAATTTTTGATTTTCAAATTTTACTTCCTAAATTAGAGTATAAAGGAAAATATAGCATTAATTTGCGATTTCTTAATGTAATTCCTATTGTTGTTAATGATAAAGACTTTATTGGATGGGCACAAAATTTTAGGTAAATAAGAAGAAAAATATGAATATTTTGGTTGTAGTTGCAAAAGTTAACATTTATATAAAAACTTAATTTTTATTTTAAGAGCGAGAGTTCGTCTGACAGGAAAGAAATATAATGGACCAGACGGAAAAATTTATTTGCATTTTGCTCCTATTCAAATTAAGATTTTATCAGAAACAGGAACGTTTGATATAAATCTAATTGATTTGTTTGCCAACAGTCCAACTTTAGAAGCAGTTGGAAGAGTTTTCATTGCTGAGAATAAACAATTTTTCCTAAGCGAAGTCATTCCTTCGCTCGAGAAGAGCTTGGGAAAACATTTTACTGATGCATCAAACGAAATTGTTAAAAGAGCATCTTTTGATGAATTGTTTCCTATTTATTAAATTTATTTAATATATTGAATAAAGTGATGAGGTTTTTATTAATTATTTTAACATGTTTTAAATTTTCAAAATATTAAGCTTTTAAAACCAGAGCGCAGCACATGTCACGTGTAAATAAAAACAGTATGGAGAAGTTTATCAAAATTCTCTTTTGAGTGAGTGAAGTCTTTTTGTCGGAAGTCTTAAAAATCAATTTTTGTGTATTTATTCTATCATCAAAGTGCAATAAGCATCAATAGCATTCTCAATAATAATTTTTTAGTCATTTAATGTAAGTAAACAAGTGAAATTTGTTTTAAAAAATATTTTTATAGTGTCACAATAGAATATGAATATTCTAGTTAAATCTCTTTGTGAGAGTCATAAAATCTAATTACAAATAGACGTTTTACGTTTTAAATCAATGATTTGTGGTCAAATTGAAAGTATTAGCGTGATATGAAACCTTAAAATTGATGAATGAGTCATATCGGCAAATTTTATTTTCGTTATTCATAATTACAAACACAATCTCAATGTTAAGCAGTGAATAAGTGGCAGAGACGACGATGATGTAAAGAAAACGATCATCGTCAAAAATAATTAACTCATCATGCAACGATTTGTTTTCTAAATCTAATAATAAATATGACTTCATTTATACAAAAGTAAAAGGTTCATTCACCTTTAAAAAAGAAAAGACAATATCCTTGACATTCAGACACAACATTTATTTTTATTTGCTTTGAATGTAAGCCTGCGTAAAGTGGGGTAATATCACATTTTATTTATTCCATTTATGGTCTCAACTACTGAGTTCAATTACATTGTTCTCTTTCGATACTCGATGCAGACAAAACCGATATTGACAAATCCATTTCATATATAAAAGAATAATTTAAAGAAGTAACCGGCAACGCCCAATGAGTGATTTATCAGCCAAATTTGATGATAAAAATATTTCACACACATAAATAAATAAATTTTCAGCGAAACTTCTTTACGTAATTTGAAATGAAGGAAAACAAATTGTCTAAACTAAACTATTTACAATTTATCTCGAAAGAAATTTTCTTTTTATCGAAAACCCACACACCGGAAAATTATTTTTAGCACAATCTTTAATCTTCTGCCTCGTGAGGCAAGTAAGCCAAGTAAATACATACTTAATGAAGAAGAAAAAGAAATTCATTAGAGTGTATGCAATAAAAAAATTAAAGAAATGTTACACATGCATTCTACTTATTCTATGATTTGTATCTCTAATCAGTTGTGATAAGCCACTGACATGAATTTCTCTCTCTCTCTCTCTCTCCGAAAAATTGAAACATTAAAAAACAATTGTATATAAAATTAAGTTTTTATCACACTCTCTCCATATAAAGCATGTGAATAATAAATTATGATGAAGAAAAATCAACGGCAATTAATTTCATCAAAACTCATCGAGGTGTGTATAACAACGACTTGTTGATTTATGGTATATTATACTCAGCAGCAGCTCTCTTTCTTTACATACTTTTCCTT
>JACWBX010002790.1:8748-26041 GCA_014622435.1 Polypedilum pembai | reverse complement strand
AAATATAAAACAATTTTTCAGGTCACTGTGAATTAATAAAACGAACCAAAATCATAAACGAGTCTTTTATTTTGTAATCTGCAATGTCACTGATCTGGGCGACAAAAATGCGCTAAAGTCAACTGATCTGGGCCAGTGACTTTCATCAATTTTTTTTACTCATATCGTTTGTGTGAAATTTAATAATTATGTATGCAGAAATTAATATTTATGTATAAGGACTTGTAAGAAATTGTGTGTAATAAAGTAAATTTGCGAAAACAATCTAGTTTTTAATTTTTTTATATTAAAAATTTTTTTCTCTAGTTATCAATCCCCTCAAACAAAGAATTTTTATTAGTAAACAAACAATAATAATTTGAAAATTTGAAAAAAAATTAAAATTAGTCGTTTTAACGTTAAAAATGAGCACAAAAGATGTCTCATATAAAAGAAAAAGAGTGGTTCTTACACTTGAAGAGAAGTTAGAAGTCATAACATTAAAGGAACAAGGTAAAAATTTACTTTTCGTAAATTACTTACAAAAATCAAATGATTTATTTTATAGGAACTAGTTTTGAAGAAATCAAAAAAATCTACAATATAGGATCAACTACAATTAAGGATTTTATAAAAAAGAAAAAGCAAATAAAACAAGCTGTAGATAAACAGCGATTGTTAGGTTTAGAAAAATCACGGAAAACTCTTACAGAAGCAAGGTAAAATATTTCTGCTCTTTTGTGAAAAAAAGTATAGTGAATTCTCTATTTCTCTTTTAATAGACGACCGGATGTTGAAATTAAACTATACGATTGGATTTCTAATCGCCTCGACAACAATGAACTCGTGACAAACAATGATATTGTAAGAAAAGCTCAAGAACTGAGTTTAGAAATTTATCAAGAAAATTGGAAAGCGAGCAAAGGCTGGCTAAATAAATTTAAAGTGCGATACAATCTTACAGGTGCAAAACTAGAGAATGAATTTATTGAAAATGAAGAAACACTCTTATATGATTCAAAACCTGCTAGTCCTGAGAAAATAGATACAATAGAGGAAGAGCATTATCTTGTTAGTGAATTTTATCCAACAGAAGAGATAAGAATAAAAATGACACCACTAAATGCAGCAGAATATTTACTCAATTATGTTTCTACAAACGGAAATTTTCCTCTAAAAGAAATAATAACGTTGCAAATGATACGAGATCGAATAGCTGAACAAAGCAATAGTTAATTAGATTGAAATTTTATTTGTTTCTTTCATAATACTTCGATACACAAATAAATATAAAACACTACTAACTTGTACTATAACAACTATTAAAAGAAATAAAGGAATGAAGAATAATTCTAAAGATTTGTCACTTTGTGTAAAATTAAACTCAATATTTTCTCTCTCTTCATCCTCATCATCTCCATTTTGCGGGATAATTTGTTGAATTGATATTTGAAAATTTCGATATTTATAACCGAAGTAGTTTATTACTACACATGTATAAATTGAATCTTCTGTTAAATTGCTAATTATTAATTTGCTTAGATAAATATCTTCATCTATTTTCTTCACTGACGACGGCATTGGTCGGTAGCTATTTTCTAAAAAATTAATCTCTCTTATTGAGTCGAATAACACTGGTTCACTATCAATTTCATTTTCATTGGGAACTATTTGTTTAAACCATTGTATTTTCGGTACTTGTTTAACACTATGACATTTACATTGAAGAACTACTGTTGAATTTTTTACAACCTCTACATTGCTTGGTGTATCGTACAATATTTCAGGTGGTGAATTTGGTAGGCCTGTAATTTTTAAATAAAAACTATTATAAAATATTATTACTATTCAATGAAATTTAACTAACCAGTAACTTCTACTTCGAATGTCCTTACAATTTCAATTTGAAGTACAGTAAAACTATCAATATGATATGGGAACATTTTACACATATAAAAACCTGATGGTTGAGTGTTATTTATTATTAATATGTTACTGCATGGGCCATTACATTCAATTAATTCCCATTCTTCTTTTTCGTACTCATAAGTGCCTAATGTACATAAATTGCAAAGTTTCATATAATACCACGAAACTGTGATATTTTTGTTAAATTTCTGTTTAAAAAGATAAATTAAAATTCACACAGTTGGAAATGTTTAAAAATTAAATAACTCACTTCATGTTTATGATTGAGGCTACAATGTAATTCTAGATTTTCGTTTGGACGTTTAATAAATTTTGTTAGTTCAAATCCATTATTATCGTCAGCTATTGCAGAAATTTTTGTATAAAATATGGCACAGAGAGTTAACATGATGATTAATGTGACAGTTTCTATAAGCAAAATAAAAAAGAGAGTTGGAACATAAATTAAGTGATTATAAGTCACTCTTGTGTAGAAACATGTGTAATGTGTCTAAAACTCACCAGACATTAGTTTAAAATTTATTCCATATGAATTCACTCTCATTTGCTATATATTTTGAAGAACCCCTCTCGGTATACCAATTAATTAGAAAATTGTGTAAACATAGAAAAAAGAAGTACTCGAGCAAAGAACGAAGCGTATGTGAGCGCTTCAATAAAAAGTAATGGATTTTAAAATATAATTAATTCCTAATTTATTTGTTTTTTCTATAGAAAAGATTTTTCCTCTCCTTCTTCTCTGTTACTGTGTTAACTGATTGTTTTAATTAGGTGATGATAACATTAATTATCGAAGAGTGTTGTTTGAACTTGAAATGAATTTACACACATGTGCAAGCTTTCTTCTCTCTCTCTCCTTTTCATTCAATTAATTAAAAATGCACTCTAATAACGCTTTTCCGTTTTATTAACAAAAATAATAAATGAAAGAAACTACCTAATTCGATTATTATTTTATGGCTACTGGATTTTATGAAAGAAATATATTCTTTAAGCTAACGCGTGTCAAAATATTTCATTTCGATTGATAACAATTCTCAATTTTATCAATAGATATTTTTATCAATATCACATGGCCATATATATACGTATTTTTATCAGTAGCTACTTATTGAAACCAAACACACAATAATTTGATAAAGAATTTTTCCCACTATTTATAGAAAACGTGAGAGTGATGATTTGCTATGACTATTGCGCTTGAATGTTTTGGGGCAACTGAAATTCTATCTTTACGGAAAATTTCTTCTCTCTCCACACAAAATAAGAGAGAGAGATAGAGAGGGAAAATATATAATGATAAACAAACCATATTGCCTTATTTTAAAACAACCTATCAGCTATCAGCTGGCTGTGTAAATTGTAAATTATAGTTCTTTTTTCTCTTTTATTTGTTTATTTCCACTCATGTTCTTTTTTGGGAAATATTTTTTATTTAAAAAAAAAATCGAAACAGCTTCATCAAGCTACAATTATTATTTTTTTTTTTGAAACTTTTTCATTTGGCTGAGCATGAGATATAATGAACTTCATTAATGAAAAGCATCATTTAATTTATTAATTATATTTAAGGAAAAATTCTGGTGCATTCACTCGATGAACAAGAAAAAAAATTGCTATAAAAAGGTGAACTACTGAACTCTTTATATTTTTAAACAATGATATTAAAAACTAGTGAAAAAGTCTTAGTCTTTATGCAAATGCTGCGATTCACGTTCCTTAATGATTGAGAAATCGAGTCGTGTCCAAATGATTACGAACAAAAAGATGAGATAAAAGAACACGACGACTAGCAGAGGCTCTTGAAGCATCATGATGCGTGAAAAGTTGAATTTCAGATTGAAGTCGTTGATATGATTTTCAACCAAATTAGTCTTACGGAATGTGATGACTGGACGTCCTGTGATGTCCAAATAAGTAAAGTGAAGTGTGTCAGGCTTACGTTCAACTGTATATGGTGTAACTAGCTTGATATTTTTGCTTCCTTCCGGTAGAATGATTTTCGTAATGAGCTCATCTACAATCATGTCATCAAAAACATGATCAAGAACTCTCATTTTAAGCATGTAGTTGTCTCCACTTTGGAACAAATATTCAAAGCTTGGAACATTGTAACCAACAGTATAATGTGTGCGCCAACCGCCAAAAAGAGGGAAACGTGGTCTTAAATCAAGCTCAACTGAATCTTTCAAAATTCTCATTGCTGATGTTGAAATATTTCCATTAATATCGCGGTAATAAACACCAGTCGCTGATGCTGGCAGAATAGTTTTATATGATTTCACACTTGCTGGACCACTTCTTGAATCTTTTTGGTAATCATATCGGGAAAATGAGCCTTTGAGCAAGGCACCTGAATGGACAATATCAATTGTTTCTTCAACAGCTACATTACCCCAAAGTGAGATCTCAATGGTGCGCTCTAATCTTGTAATTGTTAAAAATGGTGTATTATTTTCGTAATGAACAATAATTTCATGTTTTGAATTTGCTACAAAAAAATAGTTAATATTATTGATATGATGAGGTGTCAATAGGATTATAATACTTACGTGCAATATTTTCATAAGGGCCATAGACAATTTGAGCATCGTTTTGGGTTGATGGTTTGAGTTGAGTATAGCTTTCAACACTCTTTGATGCAAGATGAATAGTGGTCTTTTGAGACAAAGTTTTGTATGGCGAATAGAAGTATGCACTGCCGAAATAACGAACCAATTGACGTTCCGATTGTGGAATAGCGACTGGATATGGCTCAAGAGCTTTTGAGAACACGGTTTCAACGTAAATCACTGGATTATTACTTCCAGCAGACAACGTCATCGTATATGTGCATTCTGCCGAATTCTTCGATGTTGTCAATTTAAGCTCCTTCTTAGCGGCATCACGAGCAGTAATGATTGACAATTTGTTGCACTCAGCGATGGGAAGGGTAAACACATAATTGCTAATTGGTTTCTTTGACTTGTGCTCAAGTGTGATCTTGTAGGAAATTTTCACCAATTGTGATGTTATATCGATGGTTCTGTCTACATTTTTATTTTCTAGCTCTTGATCAATTGAATTACAAGAGACTAAGCTAATTAAAAACACTAGAAATATTGTAATACTTGATTTATTATTCATTTTTCTTTTAAATCGTTCCGGCTTATGTGGCCCAAAAAAATTTTCAAAGTCTACACTTGAATGAAAAGCACATAATAGTTGTGTAGCATTTTCGTTCAAAAAAATTTAAATCGTTTTATTTCTTTTTTAATATATAAATTGAAAACTAATTAAAAGATGGATAATTTACAATTAAATGGAGTTGAAGATGAGCTCTCTAAATGGATGGTTGGTATTCGTAAAAATGAAGATCTCGCTTCTGCAATTAGTTCAGATATGCAACAACTAGAAATGGAAATTAAGTTAAGAAACGAAATGAAAGCGAATTTAGATGAGCATTTTAATATTGAACGAGACGATTTTTATATCTACAGAGAGATTCAGAGAGATTTTAATACTGAAGCATATATTAAGGAATTAGAAAAGACATTAGAAATTGTAAGTGAATTGTCATAATGATAAACATTTGATAATTGAAATATATTTTAAGGTGATGAATAAATACCGGGAACATACTCAAAAACAAATTAAAGCTACAAAATTGGAATTTAATAAATTAAAAGAAAATGCCAATGAATGTACGTACAAGTCTAAAATTGAGAATCAAGAAAAGATAATTAATAACATGATCAAAATGATGAAAGATTTTCTGAAAGAAGGAAATTTATATTCTAATGAATTGCTTGCTGAGAATGCAAGATTGAAAGCTGAGAACGACTACTTGCGCAAACTTATTTATTGGCCTGGAATTAGTGTAGAAAATTTGAATACTACTGTTAGAAAAGTTGAAAATTCAACTGAATAGTTTATTGAAAGATTATATATTATTTATTACAATTTATTTTCAGTAGCTCTCTTTTGTAATCTTGCTATTTTTTCCATTCTCTCATGGTCGTATGTACTATTTAATAAAAGACTCATGAGGCCACTTCTGGATGCCATAGCTGCTTTTATTTGTCTTTCCTGTTCAACCAATTCGTCCATCTTCATCCATTGACGTACACGTTCTAAATCGATTTCAGCTCTTCTTATCTTCTCCCAACAATAATGCTTGAAGCATGATTTTTTCGGAGCACGGCAAAAACTACCGGTTAATTCAAAGACATTTTTAGTGAGAGGACAACCACACACATCGGTGTCTGTTACTTTTGGATCTTTACTATGTTCTGGACATAGAACACGAAGACGCTTGCAATAAGTCATATTTACTGGATTATAAAAATCGCAAAACATTGAATTTCCTTCGATTCTAGTTTTAAAGACACTCCCGAAACTTGCTTGACTCTCATATTTGTTAAAACATCGTTCCATGTGACGAATAGCTGTTCGCGTGTGAATTTCATGACCACACGTAACACAATACATACTTGACTCGTCTTCAATATCAATATTATCTTTTGATGACTCTTCTAATGGACATTGCTTTGCTGCTTCAACGATCAAATCAAGTTCTCTATGCCTTTTATCAAGCTCAGTCAATGTGGCTTTGACAATCGCTTGTTTTCCACGATTTTTTTCCAATGCTTTCTTATTTTGCTCGTTTGCAATACATGGTGTCGACCATTCTTGAATTCTTGTCGGTAAAATTTGAAAAATACGATTGGTAGCCAATTTCATTCCACATACATCTGAGCAATATTTTGATTGAGGTTTTGCTGTATTCCTGCATTCTGGCCCAAGACAATGTCTATCGCCAGTCAATGCTGGATTTAGTACAATTTCCGGTGTAACCGATCTTTTTCGCTTTTTAATTTTAATTCTTCCATCCTTGATTTTTTTGTCTTTCTTTTTCAGTTGATTTAAACTGGATCTTTTTTCACATTTGCCTTTCTTTCCTAATAGTCTCGAGCGACATCCATTGCAATTGCCACAACGTGCGTCTTTATCCTTTTTCTTTTTCAATGGCTCAATTGATTTTGATGTCGATTGATGTGATGTAGATGAAGGCTGAGTTTGAGATGGGGGTGCTTTGAAAACTGTTCTAAGCGTTGGGTCTTCTATCTTGCATTTATCACAATAATATTTCTTGATGCTTTTCGATTCTTTTTCATTGATATTAATACAGTCACCATGATACCATTCTTCACACTGATCGCAGCATATCATAAATCGACTCGAGTCTGATGATCGGCAAATACAATAAGCAACATTTTCATCTTTCAGTATGGTTGCGATTTTGCTTTTCCTCTCAGGCAATGAATTATTGAATTCTTTTGCAATTTCTTCTTTCTATAAAATAAATTTATTTTAATATTATATAATTATTTTTAATCTTCTCAATGATTATATTTACCGTCTTTAATTTTCTATCCATTTTCTTTAATTATTAAAATAAAAATTTGAATAAATTTTTTTGTAAACACTACTGATGTGAAAAAAAATTATCATACGAATTTTTGAGTGAAGACTTTGAAACTTGTTTTCACTCGATCAAAATTTATTTTTTTTTTAAATTTACGATTAAAAATCTTTTGGCGCCCATTTAAAATGAGTGAAGCTATAAAACAATTTACTAAACGTTGGATTGTAACAATTGTCATGGTTCCATCGATTGCGCGTAAGTTTTTGCGTTTTTTCTCAAATTATATCATGAATCATTGAGTTTATAAATATCTTTGTCAAAGTCGCATTCACTCTGATAAAATTCTCTTATCTTATTTCAAACTTTTAGTTGTCCATATAGGATGGATGAAGCTCCAAGACAATCCTGCTTTAGTGAGGCCTGACGAGAAAAAAGAATATCCTCATTTGCAGATTTTCCACAAGCTTCAATCTGCACACTATTTTGACAGGTAGAAACAAAAATATTATTATTCTACAAAATTATAAAATATGTATTAATATTAATATTTAGAAAACATTCTACATAAAAATAATATCAGCATTTTGTTTTTGTTTGGCAGTAAAATTCGTACATTCACACACTCTCCTGACTAAAGTAAGCTGATTTGTGAACGATAAGAAGCGACTGAATCAAGCTGTATACTTGTCATTTGTAAATTAGTTTAATATTAATGTCATCCATTATTTAAAAAACAAATAAATGTGAAAATTCGAAAGAAAAAATAAATTTCAATTTCTTTTCATTTAAAATCACACATATTGCATCACTATTAGAGTGGAGAAGTCTAAGTTGAAAAGCTTTGAACTTGAAAAATCTTTCTATTCATCTTTGTTTTTAGTTTTTGTTCTCTTATTCAGTGTTTATAATAAAAATTTAATAATGTTTAGTGATTATGAAGTTAGATCAAACTTTAGTAAGTCAGTATGTCTCGCGTTAAATAAGTCAATGGGAAAATATGTTGCTCTCAAGCGCATTTCGGCTGATAAATATTTTGATGAAGATTTCAGAAAAATTTGTGATGAAATAACATTGATTAAAGACTTACAACACAAGAATATCATTAAAATACATGCAGTATTTGTCAAGGATTTTGATCTTTGTGTTGTCTATCCATTTTTTTGCTTCGGAAGTTGCAAAGAGGCGATAAAAAATTTCTTTTTTACTGGATTTCCTGAGATTATAGCCGCTTTAATATTGAAAGACGTTTTGTTTGCAATTGATTATCTTCATTCAAGAGGAATCATTCATCGGTATGTGTTGATTTCAAATACTCTAAACTCAATTTATTTAGCTCTTTTTTAACAGTGGCATACGAGCATCTCACATTTTATTGAATCAGTCACGAGCAGTGCTCACAGGATTTCGAGACGCAACATCACTTATCAAAAATGGAGAGAGAATAAAAATTCTTCATGCTCTACCATTGAACTCTGCTAAATCAATTAATTGGTTTGCACCTGAACTTCTTGAACAGAATCTTTTGGGATATAGTGAAAAATCAGACATTTACAGTTTAGGAATTACAACATGCGAATTGGCTAATGGTATAGCACCTTTTGCAGATTTACCAACTACACTCATGTTAACTGAAAAAATCAGAGGAAATCAGCCTTCTCTTCTTGATTGTTCTACATTTCCATCAGAAGAAATAATTTTTCAAGCAATGGACTCCGGAATCGGCATTGGCGAAGCATGGGCAGCAGACACAACAAGACAAGTATATTCTAAGCGAAAATTTTCAGACCCTTTCCATAAATTTGCTGAAGAATGCATGGCACGTTATCCAGACAATAGACCAAGCGCAAATCAGCTCTTAACTCAACATTCTTTTTTCAAACAAACTCGTCATACAAATCTCGAAGAACAACTTAGGAGCATTCTTGAACCAGTTGATCTTCATAAATTGAGCTTGGAAAATATTGCGGCAAACAAGAATAATAGTGACAGTGAAAATGATTTAATTCAAGAAATTGCATCTTTGCAATTGAATCAAGAATCTGAATGGGACTTTTAAATTTATCTATATGTATGTATGTAAAAAGATGAAAAAGGGGCAATAAAAAATTAATGTTCATTAAAAATTGTTTATTATCTCAATATAAAATGAATGACAACTTTAAGAAGAAAAAAATGTAAAACATTAAGTATCATCATCAAAATTAAATAAATGTAGACAGAAAAAAATACTTTAAATGGTATACAATTTTTATAAAAGAAAATTATTTTGCTCGAAATGACATTATGGAAGAATTTATTTGTCATTTAACCATTCATCACCATCCTAACGAATTCTTCATAGTTGACATTTCCCTGTGAATCTTCTTGATTTGTCAAAAGCTGCTCAACTTCTTCATCGCTCAATTTTTCACCGAGCGTTGTAAGCAAATGTCTCAATTCAGCAGATGAAATGAAACCACTTGCATCTTTGTCGAAATGACGAAGACCTTCAATAAAGTCATCGGCTGTATCAGTCGATCGCTGCTTCGAAATGGACTACAAAAAAAATATTAACTAATTATATGGGCTTTGACCTTTCTTCACATCACATACCTGATAAATAGGCAAGAAAGTATCAAAATCTATTCTCTCATCAGGTTTATGTTGATGAGTATATTTCTTAACATCACTTTCTGTGGGATTTTGACCCAATGCTCGGAGACATTCGCCAATTTGTTGCTGCTGAATTTTTCCATCACCTCGATTATCAAACAAATTGAAAGCTTCTTGAAATTCTATAAATAGAAAATTTAATTTATAAACTTTAAACAGATTTTCTTATATACCATCAACTGATGAAAATGAGTGTTTCTTATGAGATTGATCGTACATGTGGAACGTTTATCAAATAAACTTCTAAAACACTAAATCAATCGATATCAATGCTCGAGTGCTCAACAACGACTGCTTTTGAGGACGATCGAAACAAGTTTCGCTGTTTAAATTTAATTTATGTGAATGCTACAAGTAGTATTAAAAACTTTTTTTCACTTAGTCAGCAGCAGAAGCAGCAATCATGTTATGTTAGCGAAAAAATACAAAAACTAGTTGAAAGGAATTTTTGAGCAATTGTTTTTGACCATTTTTGGAAGAAATTTTAAAATATGGCAATGAAGCACACAAGTCGATTAGTGCAGATGTATTGAAAAACTCTCATACGCGCATTTTACTTTCAACTACGACAATGTATCGTTTGCGAATAATTTTTTTTCTCATCTACATTAACAGAAGAAAATGAATAAAGAAACATGAAGAAAGAGAGAGAGAATATCTTTCATTCATTCATCATGACCATATAAAGCAAGAAATTGTCCATGTTTTTGTATTTTCTTCTTCACATCTTTAAATTATCAACATATTAATGATTGAACAATCTTTTTTACTTAAAAGTCTATCAGTTGTTACGCTATCGTTGTCGATAAACAATCATCACAATTGCTCTTACCCTTGAATAAATTTTTTATAAACACAATCTTAAGTTAGGTATAATATTAAAATAAATATATTTAAATAGTATGAGATCATCTGCATTGCAGATTATGAGTCAAAGTCAATGAACTTATTCATCAACACTTTTTTGTCATAATAATTTAATCAGAGTACCAAAAATTTATATGTGTGTGTTATCACTAAATTCTCATTTAATACGTGACATTTTCGCTTAATTAGCTTACTTATCATGTGTAAATTTTTATTCACTCAAGACTCCGCTATTTAATATGAGAAAAATTCAAACAAGACACAGCACAATTTCTCAGTCCATTCTTTCTTTTTTGATGAATAATGATGATCAACCGTAGAAATTTGAGAAAATGACTCATTCAAAAACACAACTTTAAATTTGGTTTTTATGAGTTTTATAGCTTAAAAATTTACTTGCCTGCTAATTGATCTTCAGTATAATTTGCCTGCAAAGAAATAAATAAGATTGTTATACAAATGATTGTTTAAAAACACACAAAAATGTTGAAATTACCATTTTTATTATATTTGATATTTGGGTGTTTTGTGGAATGCAATCGAATATGAAATAATCCGCTAGAGCAGCTTTTTAATTCCAATTTTTCCCGTTAGAGTATCACAAAATTTTAATTTGATGAATAATTCTCGTGGAAATTTATAAAATTTTTATCCGCATCAATCTTCTCTTAAAATTCTAAGTTTCACTTTATGTAATTTCAGGAGAAATTTACAAAAAAATTATTTTGCAAATCTTTTAAATGTAAAGTGACAGTTATAAATAAGCTCTCACAAAACTCGCACACATCAAGAAACAGAGTGTATTTATATGATTATTTTGAAATTATTGTTTGATAGTATGCGTATTTTTTACTGTTCTTTACTAAACAATGAGCTTTTTTATTTTGCATTTTGACCATATTGCCTTGTTTAAAATTCTTTCATGCCACATATGAAATGTTTTGTTTCACAAAATTTTTGTAAATTTTGAATGTCTCAATTTTGTAATAAATTAAAATTTATCTTTACTCTGATTAGTATCTATAAAATGCGCTATTTGGACATAAGCTCTTAAGTGAAGTGATTTTAAATGATTTTTTCATCAATCGCCTGCACTGAACGAGTTCAGACAAAGAAGATTTGAGGAAAAATTTTAAAGTTGCTGGCTGAAGAGAGCAGTGAAAAAATTTGTTATTTATCAATTGAGTGTCAAAATTAAGGAAACATATAACTAATTGGCGCAATAAAAGTTTATAAAATTATCGTTTTTATCGAACGATAATAGGACGGTATAAAAATAAACAAATACAGTGAAAAATAAAATCAGCTTTGCGAAAGAGATTAAATAAGTAGTGAAACAATATTCTCTTCCCTAGAAACAATGATGAATTATAACATCAATCAGAATCAAATAAAAATCGCTCGTAATAATGATAAGTACGAGGTAAGTTTTAACATTAAATATTCTTGTTATTAACTAAGTGCGAAAAAAGTTTAAAGAATGTTTTCGTTTCGTCAAAGAAAAAAGTATATATCTAAGCGATAGTTGTTCGTCGCAAAAAATTGGTTTGAAGACAAAGAAAGAAAGAAACTTCATATATTTCTGGAGAAAAGACTCAATGAATGCATGAATGAAAAAAGAAAGAGAATAGTTCTCATCGCATTAGTTTAGAATTTCAAAGATGTAAAATTGATTTTAATTAAAGCCATACACACAGGCAAACATCTATATAGAAAAGAAAAAAAAGAGAGTAATATTAATGGGCATAAAAATTTTATTTTGAAAAAATTTCTCTCTGCTCACTTCCATTTTCATGACTTTTTTTTCTCTCTCGCATTTGTGTATGTCATGAAAAAAGAAGGTAGGTGGCACACACAAAAAAACATACGAAAAAGAGGAAAAATTCAATGTTATCAGCTGACGAGATGATAAAAAAGAAAATAATACGCAATATTTCTATTGAAAATGCATTTCAATAAATGTCAAACAAATTTAAGGATGTCTGCAATTTACTAACTTAAAAAGCACATTGAAATTTATTAAAGCTCACATGCATTCATTTTCATAGCATGTAATTTATGTTGATTGACCGATAGTTTTTACTGCTGATACTTACTATATATTAAATTTCCGTAAACATAATTCTATAAAATAATATGCCTCTCGCACGTACCTTTCTATGTATGTATTTCATTTACTCAATGAAATAGAAGAAAAAGTAGTGAATGAATTCATATACTTTATTAAAAAGAATGAATGAAGGATTTTCTTTCTTTCCTTTCTCGTTCCAGACATTTGATAATATCATTCTTTCTTTTCGAATTTATACACAGTGTTGCATTGCATTTAAGTGTTTCATTGCACTCCACTTTTTTTCTTTTATTATTTGAACTTCTAAAATTCGTGAACTGTAAAAAAGAAGAAAAAGAATTTTTGATGTTTCTTGGGATTTTCCTTCTTGAATTTAAATATTTATAAGATTTTCATGGTCAAAATTTTCCTATGAATTAAGGAAACGTGATTTTCGGTAATCCTACAATTATCCTTTTTTCTCAAGTCTTGTTTTAAAAAACTCCTTTTTATTTCTTTGTTGTCTATTTTATTTGCGAAACCACTAGAAAAGTTTATGTACGACGTTAATGCTCTTTGTTATAACAATATGCGCTTAACTTGAAAGAAAAGAAACCCATATTTAACATTAATATATGCATTTCATGTGTTTAAGAATTCTCCTCAGTCGCATCAACTGATTACTACTCTCAATGGAACTGTGGCAACGTCACAGACATTGAGCACAACAGCAGCAGCTTTCAACAACAATATTAATTCTTCAGTTTCTAATAATAACAACAATGTTACCAGTTCTGAGGATGAAATATCGAAAAAACTGCCAAAGGAAATTTTATTACGCATTTTATCATATCTCGATGTCGTGTCGTTATGCCGTTGCGCTCAGGTATGAATGAACAATCACTCTTTATCAATTGATTCTGATTAAGAAACAAGAAATATTAGAATATTTTAATAATCTTTAAAAGCTTTTTTATACAAAAGTTTTCTGTTATTTCTTCATTAAAATGCATTATGATCTGTAAATAAATATATTAATGTCATATTCTCTTTCTATTAATCAATAAGGTATCAAAATATTGGAACATTTTAGCATTGGACGGTTCAAATTGGCAAAAGATTGATTTATTTTACTTTCAATTGGACATTGAGGTATATAATTAAAATACAAGCGAAATGTAGAGAGAGAAAAACTTAATAACACGTTTTATTTCATGTGCTTATATACAGGGTCCAGTCATTGAGAACATTTCTCAGCGCTGTGGCGGTTTCTTAAAATATTTGTCACTTAAAGGATGCCAATCAGTCGGAGATAAATCAATAAGAACTCTTGCTCAGCACTGCCGTAATATTGAACACTTAGATTTAACGGAATGCAAGAAAATTTCCGATGCAGCGACAGATCCATTATCCAAGCATTGCTCTAAACTGACTGCAATTTCATTAGAATCTTGTTCACAAATCACTGACTTGTCATTAAAAGCTTTATCTGATGGATGTCCTGTAATTTCTTTCTTTATCTATTTCTGATTTACACTATAATTTCAATCTCTCTCTATCTATACTCACGTCATTCACAGAATATTTTGGAAATCAATATATCTTGGTGTAACTTAATATCTGAGAATGGCATCGAAGCACTTGCTCGTGGGTGTAATAAAATAAAAAAGTTTAGCAGCAAAGGTTAGTAATGATGTGACAATGACATGTGTTGAAATTAATTGCAAATTATTTATTTTTAGGATGTAAAAAAGTCAATGATGCAGCTCTCAATGCACTCGCTAATTTTTGTCCTAAAATCGAAGTTTTAAATCTTCACAGTTGTGATGTATGATGAATGCTATAAAAAGTTGCAATTTTCAATCAATTTCAATTTGTCATTTTTATTTGCAGACAATAACTGATCAATCGATTCGAAATATCTCGATGCACTGTCCAAATTTGCGACAATTATGTGTGTCAAAGTGCAGTGAACTTACTGATCAAACATTGATTGCATTAGCAAATTATAATCCGTTACTGAGTACACTTGAAGTGGCTGGTTGTCATCAATTTACAGATATCGGTTTTCAATCGCTGGGAAAAAATTGCAAATATCTCGAACGAATGGATCTGGAAGAATGTTCTCAAATTACGGACGCGACTTTGGCTCATTTGGCAACTGGCTGTCCTAGTTTAGAAAAATTGGTAATTTCATTTATTTTATATTTCATATCATTTTGCTAAATATTTTTATCTTAATAGACTTTAAGCCATTGTGAGTTGATAACGGATGATGGCATAAGGCAATTGGCAGCTGGTAGTTGTGCAGCTGAGAGCCTTTCCGTCCTTGAATTAGACAATTGTCCTTTAATAACTGATGCAACACTAGAACATTTAACATCTTGTCACAATCTCCAGAGAATTGAACTTTACGACTGCCAATTAATTTCAAGGAATGCCATAAGAAAACTAAGGGTAAATAAAATGATACGCATAAATAACTTTCTTCTCTAATGTTTGTAATTTTTCTTTGTTTCAATATAGGCCGTATTACCTAACATTAAGGTACACGCATATTTTGCTCCTGTTACACCTCCAGTAGGAATTGTTGCTGGTAAGCTACTTTCTCTCTTTTTTTTCTCATAAAATTCTTAATGATTCTCATGATGTTTCTTTAGGACCTGGACGTCCAAGGTATTGTCGTTGTTGTGAGATTCTTTGAGATCAGGCTCACAATGCAATGGGCTTTGCACGTAGGGTTCTGCTATGTAAGCGTAGTGACTGATATTTTGATTTATAGTTTAAAACATTCAACATTTTTCGACAACCCAAAAAAGTGCTATGTGAATTTTTTTCTATCTCTAAATTTCTCTTTATAATTTCTAATACTCTTTCGACATAATGACATAATTTGCCACCAAAAAAAGTAATTTTTTCGGTATGTAAAAAATTTTCATTTTTTTTTTCATTTGATAAAAATTACAAAAATGTGAACAAAAACTTACTTAAACTCGTTCTTTTCTTTCCAAAAAATTTATTTAGAATTTAGTAAGCATAAAAGAAAGAAATTGAAAAGAAACAACGGAAATACGTCGAAGAAAGAATGAAAAGCCCATATGCATAATGTAATCGTAAATATCCCACAATTCAAAGTTGAAAAGAGAGGAAAAAACTTTTTGAGTTGAGCTTAAAGGAAATTATATTAAAAGCATTTTTTCATAACTTTAGGTATTCTGTCTTTAAATATCGATATATAAAATATTTATGTCGAGACGATCATAAAAGAAATTTGTGAGTAGATGACAACGATGAATTGAAGTGAAAAGAGTTTTGTCTTATTACTGTATTGAACGTTTCAAAATTATTATATATTCAACAATCAATTTTGACAAGGCATTGAACTCTGTTCTGTACGAATATAAAATCTTTTTCAAAATGCTGTGCACATTGAGAAAGAGTGAAGAAATAGTGTTCAAAGTCCTTGTTGACGAGAAACCATTAAAAGCCATCAAAATTTATCATATAAAAGAAATCATAAACAATAAATTAAAACACGTAAAAGAGTTGTCGATTGAAAAAACCATACTGTATAATTTAAAATAGGATTAATCTGTAATCGTCTCATTATAAATTAAAATTATTCACGATCACAAACACTCGATTTTTAATTTGAGAATAAATTATTAGATAATTTCAAGGCAAAGAAACTTGAATTTTTAAAAGTTTATTAAATGTGTTTGGAGCTATCAAAATTAGTTTATTGTTTATTAAGCTAGTTTCTGTTTTAAGCTATTTCAAACAAATTTTGGACTAATTTTGCATAAACATAAATCTTTTGTTTTATAGAATTTTTGCGTAAATTTAAAAATTTTGAAATTTCACAACAAATAATGCAAAAAATTTGACTTTTTTAGTGAAAATTGAAACAGAAAATGAAAGTATCTTTGCCTTGGTTTCTAAAACACAATAAGCCATAATCACACAAAAACCATCCTATATCAAACAAAAAAAATATTTTTGAATAATGACGGATCATTAAGGGAACAATTTTTCATTTCTTGGAAAAGACTTTGAAATTTTTTGATGATGATGATGTGAGAGATGAGAACTTTTTCAACAATTCCTTAAATATTGATTTCCATAAGTCGATGATTTTCAAAACAAATTCAATTTATATGAATGTAAAAAGATTGCTTTTTATTAAATAAAAATACACCAGCTCAATATGTTAATGCGGTAATTGTTCAATCAAAGTTAATAAAAATAACACATACACGTTTTGTTTATTAATCTTCTACATCATACAAAGAAAATAATTTGTATGGCATTTTTGTGCGAAAATGTGCTTTTAAAGAAAAATTATGATGAAAAGAGGAAGAGTTTTGTAAGAAAAAATGTTATAATTGAATGTCGGCATATGTTAAATG
>JACWBX010002788.1:0-23053 GCA_014622435.1 Polypedilum pembai | reverse complement strand
TTTTAAATAGAGAGATCTACTCTCTATTTTTTGGGTGAACCCCACCCAGGGTGACGACCTTACGGTCCGCTTTTATTTACAAAGATTCGCCACTACGGGCTGAGAGGCCTTATAGCGGGCCACACTCGCTTGACAACAACTAAATAACATATTATATAATTCATTTTAAGTAGCTTCCCTAAGTCCATTCTCCTCCCCTGGCCTACGTCTATTGACGGCTCTTGTCACTGTCCAACCCAGGTCTGTTCCATCAACATCGATTATCCAGACTCGAAAAACGTCTTTGTTCGGCTACTAAGCAGTCGAAGTATCTAAACTTCTGAAAAACCTGAGAGGTGCACCTGGGATTGAACCCAGGCGGCAGAGCACTGCAAACACTTTTTCAGGTCGAGCTCTCTAACCATTCGGCTATCGAGGCTCTCTACTGCTTAAATTTAGATGAAAAATTCCTACAATAAAACAAAGTCAAAGTCGAGAAATTAAAGCAGTTTATTAAACCCACTTGTTCATCGAATTGACACTTCATTGATTTCCTTTATTCTATGTCGTCTTCCTTATTTAATTGTCGTCATTTCACAGCTAATCAGCTGATGATGAAGTTCATTTCCTCATTTACACATGTGAAAATTTCCATAAAAGGCCTGATTAAATTGATTAAGACTTTTATCTTGAGAGTAATTTGCAATAATATGAGAATTACTCATTATGCAATTTCATTGACATTTTGCTATGCGAAAAGCTGTAGGAAATTATCACTGGTCAATATGCCATATATGGAAAATTTTATTTTATTAATAACCATTCATCGTCATTAAGGAAGTGAGTAAATTGCAATTTTTATTTCATTTTTTCGCTAAGAACATTTCTTGTATGCAGAAATGCAAAAAAACATAAACGATCAAACGAGTTGTATGAAAAATTGTTCAGGAAGTCAGATCGAGCTTAAAAATAAAGAGTGAGAAAGACATTGAACCTCAAGTTAATCCTCAACAAGAATTTCATATTTTCATTTACGTTTCGTTTATTTTCAAATTTTTTAGAGTTCAAGTTCAAAAATTTAAATCACGCTTCTAATTCACAAACAAAAAAAATTTATTTTGCTCATGAGACTTACCAAAAATGGACAAAGACAAGGCTGAAAAATATTTTCAATTATGAATTTTTATGGAATTTTTTTGAGAATGTTTTTGTTTGTTATTGCAGCAGTAATTGAATATTTTTCTAAGTTAACTTAGATCAGTAAAAATTGTTAGAATTCAAAAATAACTGAAATTTTTTATAAAAGCTTTCTAGTAAAAAAGCTAATTTTTTAATGTCAGTAGGCGAGCTTGAAAAATTTAAAATTATTTTTGATCTGAAAAATAACGGTCATTTGTAATTTTGAATTTTTCTTTTGTTTACTTTTAGTTCAAAACTTTTATTGTGAAAAAATTAAATTTGACATTTTATTTATTTCTGACGGAATTACTTGTGTATTATTCATTAAAACTGAACAAAAACATTAATTAAATGTGAATAAATCTTTATTGGACTACTGAGATTAAAATATTTTATTATTTCTTGCATTTTCTTCTAGTTAACTTGAGATCATTGATATGCCAGTAAAACATAGTTAATTGTGCATAAATCTTAATGGCATATCATTAACAAATCAAATCATTCATAATTGCTCGCATAAAGTTATTTTTTAAACGAGCGTTTGAAGCTATCATTTTAATTGATCAAATCATATTGTGCAGCAAAAGCTATGAAATTAGAGAACTTGAATTTAATATATTTTGTGTGCTCGATTCCTCGTGACCATTTTCAAACAAAAATATAAAGCCTATTCCATATTTGGCAGTTTCCATTTTTCCTTGAAAAATTTTTACAAACACTTTACAAATAAAAAAATTGTTTAATTTCTTTAGCAAAAATTTATTGAAGTTTAAGGTGAAGATCATGCCTGAGATAGAGTAAATTAAAATTGAGCTCGTTCCGATGTTGATCGATTATCAATAGCAGCAGCAGCAGCTTGACATTAGCGAAAAATGCATAAAAGGAAGAAACTGTATGACCAAGTTGATGACTCACTTTGATTCGTTCTATTTTTAGAATATTGACAACAATTTTATATATGTGTGTGCATCAGAGTTGTTACATAGACGGTCTATGTGATAATATTTACAAAAAATTCCGCTATGAAAATTGTAGATGGAGCTTAGATCGTTTTAAAGCGTCATCTAGCGGAATTTTTTGTAATTATTATCACAGGCTGCCTGTGCAACAACACTGGTGTGCATTTCCTTTACCATTTTCAGACAAATTTAAACGCACACACACACACACAGTCAATTGATATTCTTGATTCTTAACAAGCCTATATGGGGAAAGTTGTGCTTCATGCTCTACTTTTTCGCTTTATACAACGGATATTTTATGTTTTATGATCATCGATCAAAATCAATTTTTTTTTTTCTCCTCTTTTTGCTATAATGATGATTGTAATGTGATAACATTGCTTATATTATTATTATAATCAAGGGGAAATAATTCTTGATAACGAAAACAAAGTTACCATTGAAATTTTTGTTATTTTGATAGAATTTTTAAAAGAATTCTTTCTCGAGTAATTGAGCATTTCGATGGCCGAAACGTTAGTTTAGCAGTAAAGCTGAAATGCTATGACGGCTGAAAACAAGATCTGAATGAGAATTCGATGTAATTTTATTTGTAATAAAGTTAGAACAGAGAATGAATCCTTAACTTTAAATACTAATATTTATATACTAAATCAATCCAGGTCACGAGAAGCAAAGAGTCAAGTCAGCTTTTCGTTACCTGGCTGATATGCAGAATCATATCATGTGTTTCACTTATTATAACTGCCCAAGTAGTTCTCTAATGCTTAAAGAAATTGGTAATTAGAATACTCGGGGGAGACTAAAAGGAAAAAAATTCCGTTAAATTTTTCAATATTTGAAATTTGAAAAATAATAAGTAAGCTATGCGTTAGGCTGAATAGTTAGGCAGTTGATCATTTCGTTTGCCGAGAGGTTAGAGTGTTCGATCTGAAAAAGGATGTTAGTGATCTGGATTCAATCTTAGATGATGACACTTTTTCAGGACCTAAAAAGTTTAGATACTTTGACTGCTCAAGCGAGTGTTTGCTATATGACTCTGATTTATTGTATGGTTTGAGATGAAAAACTTATTAGGACCGCTTTAAGGCTTTAAGTAATTCAAATTCAAAATTCTCCTTGATTATATCCAGTGTTGTTACACAGGCGACCTGTGATTGCCTGTGATAATATTTACAAAAAATTCCGCTATAGAAATTGTAGGTGGCGCTTCAATCATTTTGAAGCGACATCTATAATTTCCATAGCGGATTTTTTTGTAAATATTATCACAGGCAATCACAGGTCGCCTGTGTAACAACACTGATTATAACATTCTTGCTTTTATCAATCGAAAATTTTGTCCGTTAAAATTTGAATTTTTTTAATTGTGTTTGAATTCCCCTGTTATTCAATTTTTATTCAATTTAGGGCAATTTTCTGAATAAAGAAAATCGAATAATTCTTCCTCTACTTGTTTTTGTTTGAAAAAATTTCGATTTTAATTTTTCACTAATATCTCATATTTCTCTTAATGAATCATATTCTATATTGATATAACAATTATAAATATTGCTTTTAAGAGGAAATGATGGGGAATAAACAAGCAAGAACTCAGAAAAATGATTTTCTAGTTTTTGTAAACAAAAAATTTAAATTTCTCTAATCGTTTTCAATTTCTACAAATTTCAATTTTTGTTACGGATAAACGCTCTTTTCTTGCATAAATCATTGATTTTAAGCAATAAACAATGCTTTAAAATGTAAAGCATCAACTCTTTATGCCAAAAAATCATTTTATGAGTGGTTTTAGTGTCTAATTAAGCCGAATTTTGCAAAAATATGTCAGAAAAAAATATTTTTGTTACGGATAAACGCTTTTCGAAAATCAAATTTCAGAAAAATCAAAGACTTTTAGGACTTCTAATCTCAGTTTAAAGTACGTATTTGTTGATTTAACATTGTTCAAACGTATTTAGAATAAACAAAAATAAGTGATGATGATGATGATTTCCTGTTACTCCACTGTGAAGCGTAGGGCGTTGTATGTGACTGCTCCAATTTGAAGCGTGTTCCGTCACAACAACGAGTCATTCATCATTCCGACGATACGATTAATGAAGACAAAGGATGAGCCTGACGTTCTTGTAATATTCGTCGTTGGACCTTAACTTTTATACTGCGATCCGATAGCAGTAAGTTCTGAGCGTGAAAAATACCTGAAAATTCAAAATCCTCAAGGCTTCCACCTCGGGATTCGAATCCAGGACCATCAGCTTGCTAGGCCAGCGTCTTACCACTGTCCCATCAAGGCAGCTCAGAACGTTAAATAAGTAATTAGAGAGAAATTTAAAAATGTTTGTAGAAAAATTTATTCAGAGAATTGCCCAAAATTAAATTTATTAAAGTTTTGGAAGTGAAATATTATATTAGATATTAAGTCTATTTCATGAGCTTATTACTTCAAGAAAGACTTAATTTCAATTAAGGAATAAGAATTAGATTTCTTTCCAAAATCTTTTAACTGTTTATTTAGCAATTCCAACTAATGAAAAATATTTTAGTTTCGCAGTAAACATCTTTAATTTTCAATTTAAATTCCACAATAATTTAACCTTGTCTTTATTTCATTTTTATATCGCCAAAAGTGATGGCGGCGACTTTAGTGAAGAAAAATTTTCTTATTTTACGTAATGAAAATTGCACAAAAAAATTCCTTTTAAAAATAATTTCACATCAATTTTGCAATCAGTATGAAAAAAGACACAAAACTCATAAATCAATCTGCATACAGACATTGCATATTTAAAATTATCATCGTCTGTGGCTTATAATTAATTATTCATTGAGAAATAAATTTATTGGAATTCTGATGATGAGACGACATTAAGGACAATGTTTCATGATAATTTTTTAATTAAAACTGCTGCCATTGTGCTAACCAATCAAAATTGCATTAGATCTAAAAAGGCAATTCACAACTCAGTGCATGATGGATTCAAGTCGATGACATCTAGTTGGCATTTCATAATAAAATGACATTTGCACATTTACACTCTGCTCATTTCCATAACATTTTTTTATGTACTTGCCAAGCACTTTTATGAAGGAATGCGAATGTGTAATAATTTTTAAGATCAAGTTTGAAGGAAAAGAGAGTGACTTAGTGTACAGGTAAAAAATCTTTTATGGCTACTGTTTATTTGTGAACATAACGGACTGTGCAATATGCGTCTAATAAAGGTTTAAAGGTGCTTTATTTACAGATACAAACAGAGTTGAAAAACTGCTAAATTTCATTCTTTTTACTTTTAATTTACTTCTACTATGTTGTATCTAGATTGTTCTCTTAGTTTTTATTCGATTTCTATCAATTTCAATTGATTTCAACGAGTATTTGTGATAAAAATCACTAAAATGGCTGACAAATTTCAAAATTCATATTTTTGTTTCAAATGTTGTTCAAATCACTATTACTTCATTGTATACAAACAGTTCACTCAATATTTGTTCGATTTCTATCAATTTTAGCTCATTTCAACAAGTTTTTGTGACAAAATTAACGAAAATCTTTGCCAAATTTCAAAATTTCTTTTCCAATTATTTTTGCTTTAAATTCTATTCAAATTACTTCCAATATGTTATATACAGACAGTTCTTTTAATGTTTGTTCAATTTCTACCAATTTAAACTCATTTCAATGAGTATTTGTAATGAAATTTACAGAAAATTTATTTCACGAATTTTATTTGTTTGTTTACAAAAAACTTTAGTTGAAAAGTGGTGAAAAGAATTTTATGGTGAAAAAGATTTTGTGGTGAAAATGAAAATTTTTAAGGTGAAAACAAGTTCATTAGCTTCAGGATGTGTCAACTCAGCTGATTCAACAGCAGTTAATGTTTTAAGTTTCTTGAACTTTTAATGATTCCAACAAATCTCACTACTACGATATACAAGAAAAATAATTCAAATTTCTAAATAACCGTCATTTGAAATTTGAAAATAAAAATTTATCATAGTAGGCTATATTTCAACTCTGTTGATATGAGAAAGAGAAATATGAATTATGCAAGTGAAGATATGTATATGCACGTTCCTTAGCTTGCTTAGATTTCTTTCTTATTTCACGCTATGATTGTGCGATATGAATTTACAAAGTAAACAACTTTTCTCTTACTAGCAACAATTTGTCGGCTGCTGCAGTTACTTTTCAGCGTGAAAATTATATTTTTAATTAAAATTTATGATACTTGTTGGCTTAGACTTTTGCAATAAATTCTTGAGCGGACATTTTATTAGACATTGAATAAATCGTTTCTTTTTGATGGACAATTACGAAGGAAATTTTTAATTTGAATGCAAATTGTATTGTTTAGTGTGTAAGGACAAGCGTGAAATATTTCGTTCGTGACACAGCTCAGCATTATTGCATATTTGGGAAAATCACATTCTTCTGTTTGTGAATCAGTTGATGTTGCTGTAAAAAATTGAAATATTTTAAAATAAAGAATAGAGTCCGAAACCGTTTTTTATTTTAGTTGCGACCAGTGTTGTTACACAGGCAGCCTGTGATAACATTTATAAAAAATTCCGCTAGATGGCGCTTCAAAATGATTTAAGCGCCATCTACAATTTCCATAGCGGAATATTTTGTAAATATTATCACAGGCCGCTTGTGTAACAACACTGGTCGCGACTAATTAAAAATTAGTTGAATTTTGGTTAATCGAAAAACAGTTTCAGACTCTGATAAAGAATATTTTCTTACAGTTGTTATTGTAACATTTTTCAACAGCTGTTTCAGCAATCTAAAATTTATTAGAAATAAAAATTAAATTTTTAAATGTTTGAAAAAATTAAGAGCAATTTCATGAGTGACAAAATTCTACAAAACTTTTCTTTTTCTACCTTATATTCCTTGTAAAACACTATTTCTAAATAAAGTAAGGCCAAACAGACTGTTTTGGTACTTAATTTGAATTTGCGCGCACTTTTTTGGTTCTTATTTCAAATTAAAAATTACCGTTAAAAACATGCGAACAAATTTGAAATTTTTTATTTTTCGAAATGTTTTGCTTTAATATAGATAGAATCAATGTTTTTAATTCATTTTGAACACTAACTTATTGCTTTCTTTTTCAATTTATGTCAAAATATAGAAGATAAAAATTTTTATTTTGTAACGGATTTTTGAATTTTAAAAAATTTTCGTGTATTTTCAACAAATGTTGAGGGAAAATTGCTAAAATTTCAAAAAATTCAACTGAAAAAATCCTATTCGGCCCCCTAGGATCATTATTATTTGATAATAATCTATAATTGAAATTTTATTTTTCATATGAAAACAAGTAAAGAAAGAATTAAAAAACTCGCTTTTTTCAAGTTCTCAGCAATCGTAGGAATTGCTTAAAAATTTAATTACCTTTTGATTATTAACATTCTCAAAAAGTCCTTTAAATAAAGCCAATAATTTAGTTTTATCAATTGTTCCATTAACTCCAATTTCAGATTCTTCCATTAAACATGTCGTCATGCAACACCAAGTGTTAGAACTAAAATTCGCATCAGAACAGTCACTAACACATTTTCCTTTTAATTCAGCATTAAAAATTTCTGGTAGTGAACAGCAATGAATTAAATTCATTCTCGTCACTTTTGGCATATCTCGACATTTTTTATCAGTAAAAGAAAACTGCATAAAAGTTTTCGATGAAGTTGTCGCCGTTGCTTCGCTCAGTAGATGTGTCTGAATTTAAATTTATGACTTTACGCTAAAGTAATGCCTGAGAGTTGAGACTTACACATCGCATTGCAAAATCGAATATGAGAAACTGCCAGATCATAAATTTCATCGCTTTAATGGCTCAATTTGCTTTAAGGGAACGATAATGAAATGCTAAAAACAACACAATGACAGCAAATGAGTGAGTAAGTTCAGGAACAGTTTAAATAGCTGTAAATTGCTTGTTTTCTAACAGGATGATGTCAATGTTGACATGAGTTTGGCGACATGTGAAATTTCATTGAAAATATGGTAAACTAGCGCATTTGGCTCGCTTTGTAGTCTTCTTTTGCTGAAATGTTTGTAAATCTCACACACTAACTACTGAGCATTAAAATACACAAAAATTAAAATGTTAACCATTGAAACACTTAAAAAGTTAATGCTCAGCACTGAAAAATTCGAACACAATGCCGAGCATCATAAAACTAAAACACTTTGTGCTGAGCATTAACATATTGAAAAGTTTAGAGTGAAGCACAGAAACTTTCAAATCCTTAATTCTAAGCATCATAACACCAAAATACTTAGTTCTGAATACTAAAACATTCAAACACTCGAAAATTTATTGCTCAGTTTTAAAACACTCAAAAGCTTTGTGCTGAGCACTAAACACTCGAATAATTAATGCTATAAACTAAAAAACTAAAAACTTATTGCTGAGCACTGAAATATTGAAATTCTTAATGCTTAGTACTAAAATACTTAAACATTCAATGTTGAACACTTAAATACTTAATGTTGAGCATCATAACGCTAAAACACTTTGTGCTGAGCACTAAACACTCAAACATTTAGTGCTGAGCACTAAAAAACTCAAAAACTTTGTCTTGAACACGGAAACATTCAAGTACTCAATGCTGAGCATCATAATAATAAAATTCTTAGTTCTGAATAGTAAAACACTCAAACACTTAATGCTAAACATTGAAACACTCAACAATTTAGTGCTAAGCACTAAAACACTCAAAAACTTAATGTTGAGCACTAAAAATTCAAAATACATCAGTTGGTTATCAAACAACTATTAATATTGACAATTTTTTAATTTTCAATAATTTTTTAAATTTCAGGAGACTTTGAATAAACTTTTTGATTTCCTTCATGTTTCTTTTTATGATTGCATTGCCAAGGCCAGTAACTGCAACCTTTTCCAAAATCTATAAGTGATTGACATCGAGATTGCTTCATTTGATCATCATTACATGAAAAGAACATTTCTCGGCGTATACATTGAGTAATATTTAGCGCTAAAGTGATATTATCTGTCTCGCAATTTGCCATTGTGTCATGAAGATCGATGCTCGTTGCTATAAAATTTTTTAAATAAATTTCTGAGAAAAAAAAAAGTCATCAATTATTTACCTTTCTCTTCACATTTCTTGACAACATTTGTGATTGTGTCACTCCAGTGTCCATTATCTCGTGTTAAAGTTCTCTTCATTGCTACAATAAATTTATCAGATTGAAATGGACCAAATTTTTCCATTATGCCTTCTTCAACATAAGTGCAATTGACCATGCAACATTTTCGAGCGCCTTCACTAGTTGGGTTGAATAGCCATTGCGTACAGGTATGATTGCATTTCACAAATAATTCACGATTATTATAGTGAGGAAGAGTTGGACAACACGATTCAATAAATGTATTTGGTGGCAATTTTGATTTTTCACATCCTTTTATTTCTATAAGATTAAAAATTTATTTTTGGTAGTTTCAAACGATCGTTACGAACTTTTAATTAATTTGAATTTATTTTCGAAAATAAAATTTTTATTTCGAAAAGGGGTGTGAAAATACGTTTGAAATGAAAAATTTAACGGTCAAATTTTCAACTGAAATTTCTAGGGTTCGGCAACATGCGTATGAGAAGAAGAAGTATACGCATGTTGTCGAACCCTAGAAATTTCCAAAATTTAATTCCAAGTTGTGAAAGTTGAATTTACTTTGTAGCCAAGTACTCCAGACAGAAAAAAGTGACAGTTGGAATTTCGAAAGGTATTTGACAGTTATTTTTTTTATTGCTCTGAATTACAAGGCTTTGTAAATTTTGATTACTTTCTACACTAAATTTTGCCTACTGTAACCAAAAATTATTTTTCAAAAAGTAGTCAGTCGCTACAGTAACAGAAAATGAGAAATTTAAAGCATCGTGTTATGTTTCAAGTCTAATTAAAGCAATTCTTTTTAATATTCCTAATAATTAAAACCAGTGTTGTTACACAGGCAGCTTGTGATTGCCTGTGATAATATTTATAAAAAATTCCGCTAGATGGCGCCTTAGTCATAGTTTAAAGCGCCATCTACAATTTTAATAGCGGAATTTTTTGTAAATATCATCACAGGCCACCTGTGTAACAACACTGGATAAAAAACTTAAATTAAATTTACTTTCATACCTCTGTAATGAAAAAGACCAAAAACAATTGAAAATGTTGTGATTAAAATAACAAAAAGAATTTTCATCATTGACTGTTAATATTGAACTGAAATAAATGTTTAAAAATTCTTGTTAACTTTTTTTGTTAAAACTAAATTGCTGTGCACAAAAAACTTGTCGATAAAGTAGAAGAACGATTTAAGTGACATCTTTAATTTGTTATTGAAATTAAAAATTTTACAACGCCATCTTAAGTTTTCAAATGTAAATAATTTTTTAAAATGAAAAAGTTCGTTAAAATAATTGTGAGGAAAGAAATAAATAGTTCATCATTAAAAGTGACCATTACACAAATCTGAGTTAATATAATTGAAAATAGGATATGTTGCCACATATTCATGGTCAATCATAATATTGCAGATGAATAAATGACAAATATGAAGGTCTATTGAGGTGAATTATGAGATTTAATTAGATGTCATCAATGATTACATTATCATGAATTATGAATTTGTAGATAATTAGGCATGTAATATTACGCTATTATAAATCTGAAAATTCATATAAAGAAAGATTTGAATGACATTTATGTATGTATATAGCCTAAAGCAATTTGTTGTTGTTCATCATTTCACCTTTATCTTTTCAACTGTAATATAAGTATAAAATTTCTTTGCTTAAAGCAGATAAACATATAATGAAGGTGAATACATATTTAAACATTTCAAATCATTTCACAATTTGACTCTTATGTGTTAGCAAGGAGAAAAATTTCTTTGTCATGTTTATTCAAAAACACACCTTTTAGAACTTAAATATCAAAAACTTTTGTGTAAAATTAACACATTACTGACAATTATTAGAATAGTCTAAAAAAAAGTCTTAGTAGGCGTAATTTTGAATTTCTTGAAATTATTTGAACAAAAAAGCTCAAAATTTATCAATTTAGCTTAATTATTAATGTTTCTTTTTGCAATAAATGTTGTTATTAAACTGTATTTACATCATTTCAGCTTGAATTTTCAATTATTTTGATTTCATTTCAAAAACGATTTCGAAAATGAATTTCGAAAATTTGAAATTTTTCAAAAAGGGGAGTGAAAACCGAATTTCAAATTGAAAATTTAACGGTCAAATTTTCGAGTGAAAATAACCAGAAATTTTTACTATCTATTTCAAGTGACAATATCAAGATATGTTCAATTATCAATAATTACATTAATAATACATGTCGATTGTTTTGCTTTTATTGCAAAAAATGTTTTTCGAAAATTCAAAATTTTTTTCAAAAAGGGGATTGAAAACATTTTGAACAGGGGAATGCAAACAATTTTTGAAATTATTTTTTAACGGTTAAAAAAAATTTTTAAATGACATAACCAGACACAACTAGAATATTTAGAAAGAAAAATTTACACAATATGAATATTTGACAGAAGAAAAGGCAAAAAGTAGATTAGCAAGAGAGAGAGAAAGTGAGTGATGATGATTTCGTCATGTTCTTTTGTTTTGTTCTCTTGTGCTTTAATATTTAATGTCAACGCATTGTTGAGTGAAATTAAATAAATAGAAAATCATTTGTCTCTCTTTATTTTATTTTTTTTTTTTTTTGATTTCATTTGTTGTTGATAAGAAAAATGAGTTGAGAAATTTTAGCATGTTTTTTTCTTGACAGTGACAATTTTTCTCAACACTTCGAGAATCACTTTCACTCTTAATTAAATTTTTCTTCTTTTTATACATTCCGTGCTTTACCTGTACTCTCTCATAATATTTTGTGTTGATTAAGCTTTTCTTTCATTGGATTTTTTTTCTCTTTTCATTCTGTGGGTCGCGATAAGCATTCAAATAAAGGTGATGTTGGAATTTCTATAGCCACAATGCAGAAAACGAAAATCTCCATATTTTATATAAATGAGAATCAGTGTTGTTACACAGGCAGCCTGTGATTGTCTGTGATAATATTTTACAAAAAATTCTGCTAGATGGCGCTTCAAAAACGATTTAGACGCCATCTACAATTTTCATAGCGGAAATTTTTGTAAATATTATCACAGGCCGCCTGTGATAACAACACTGACGAAAATAATCCAATTTCATTTCGCTTGCTTGGTGAGTTTTATATACTTTATTGATTCGCATGCAATGTTCTGGTGGCTGACACTATGGGAGCTGTACGAATCGTTTGTCATTATTAAGATCGATCATCTCCTATTGACACTTACTTGCCTTGATGTTTTCAAAATTTTTTTTAACAGCATGATAAGCTCACTATTGTTGTTCAGGGACACACTTTACTTTTCACTCTGCGTGACAATAACAATTGGATTTTATTTACAAAATTTTTTTTAGACCAATGAAGCTTATAAGTTCACTTTGGCTGGCTGTTCGGCTAGCTGTCTGGGTGACCTTTGAGAACTCGAAAACTGTAATAGCTAGAGTCTTAAAGCTTTTTGCATTAGTTTTGTGCTGACAAGTTATTGAGGCGACGGCTAGTTAGAAAGCTGTCACTGATTGCCAAACTTGAAAAATTACGAATTGAAATTTTCATATTAAAAATTGTAAACAAAAATTCTTAAAATGCTTACTGAGATTTTTTCGTCGTTTTTTTTCGACTCATTTTTAGAATTTAAATTTAACTTGACGGTTATTTTCAGATCTTTAAATTTTGTTAAAAACAACTCGATTCGAATTAATTTTATAAATTGAATTTTACTAAAATCAAAGCAATTCATTGTTTAAGTCGTAAAACTTTCTTTAATTTCAATTCAAATATTTAAGGTTTTAAAAGCATGAAAAATTTCCTTAATGTGAATTTGAACTAGTGAACTGCTTCAGAAGTCTCAACGGTTTTTAATATTTGTCAAATTAAATACGACCGTTAAAAACATGCGAAACAAAAAAATTTATTGATATCTAGTTAAATTTCTGTCAAAATATAGTAATATAAAATGCTTAAATGTAACGGTCAAATGAAATTCAAAAAATTGTTGTAGTTTTCTAGGGGAAGTAGCAAAAAATTTTACTTAAAAATATTCTGTAGGGCCTCCTAGAGTTTTAATAAATTTATTTCAAATGAAGCTTCTAATTAGAAACGAATTTATTACGCTTTAATTTGTTAATAAACACTGATTTGTGCCTACAAAAATGCGCTTAAGTTCTCCTATTCGTGGTCATGTAATTTCTTTGTATCTTCTTGAATTAAAATGAAGAAAGAAGTTTTGAGATTCATCAATTCATATATATATATATATATATATATATATATATAAAAATATTTTTGTGTAACATATGGAAGTGAGGATTAGATAAAGAGCGATTCACAAGCTTAGTTGAATTTTTCAGTTGTAGAGGGCGCTAAAATCGCATTTTTCATTTTGACATTTTTGACAATTATTTTGAGCTTATCCTTGTTTGAAAACCGCTAATAGCAGTTATTAGCTTCTCTGCGAACATGCAAAAATGTACAACTGACACTATCTGTGTGTCTGGTAACGAGAATCAGGATTAGAAGACAAAAAGGTCTTTAATCTACATGGCCTGTGAACCAGTGTTGTTACACAGGCGGCCTGTGATTGCCTGTGATAATAGTTATAAAATATTCCGCTATGGAAATTGTAGATGGCGCCTAAATCATTTTGAAGCGACATCTACAATTTCTATAGCGGAATTTTTTGTAACTATTATCACAGGCAATCACAGGCCGCATGTGTAACAACACTGCTGTGAACTAGCAATCAAATTAAAGCTTTTTCAATGTTTATGAACATGTTATTCAAAAAAAAACATTATATTTTAAAAGTTTGAGAATTTCTTTCTAGAGCTAAATTACAAAATCGATAACAGTTGTAGACCTGAAGCTATGAAGACAACCAAATACTACTTTATATTAGATAAGAGATGAGTGTAAGTGTATAGAAGTGAAAATCACGCTTTACTGTTTCACTAATTGAACTTTCACACAGCTTGTCTGTTTTTTTTGCGCATTTTTGCATAAATTTTGTTTATTTTTCTATAAGTATTTTTTACTTAATTGTTAGCTTTATGGTTTTTTGCCACTTATGCTGTTTTTTTGCAATATATTGATAAAATCAAGGAGGTCTCAAATTGAAAATTTGACGGTTATTTTGAAATGAAATTTCTTTGAGAAAAACGCGCTAAAATTTTTGTTTTAAAATTGATTGTTTTAGCATTTTAAAATTTTCTTGATTGTAGTAAATAATCTCAATATAAAAAATTGTCGGTTTTTTCGCTCAGATTTGAATTTAAAATTTTTGAACTTGAGCGCGTTTTATTGCAAAAATTTAAAATTTTTATTGCGAAAAACACGCTAAAAGTTTCAATTTTCTTCTTTTTCAAAAGAATTGTGAAATAAAACTTGATTGTTTTCTTAGAAATTACAAATTTTGTAACGGAAAATAAATTTGAATTTCAAATATTTTAAAATCTAAAAATTCGTTAAATTTAAAACTTTATAAAGGAAAACGAAATTCAAATTAAGGGAAATAACGGTCAGTTGAGACCTCCTGGTATTGATAAAATAAAACTTTTTCATCAATAATAATTACAAATCAAACTTTTTTGAATAACAAAATTTATATCAAGGATCATTTAGTTTTTTCTTTTTGCATTAATTTTTCTTTAATAAACTAGCAAGCAAAAAAAAGAATGATTAGCAACTTTTCTATCTCTTACTACACAATTGGAAATAGAGAAACTGTTTGAAATCGATCAATGTCACATTTCATTACACCACTGACTTGCTTCTATTCTTCTTTTTTTTTTTAGCTATTATTTACTATTATAGATTATGATAAATATCTGTGAAACTTTTTTCTTATAAACACATATGTCAGTCTTTACTTGTGATACTTTATTATTGTATTCAACTTTGCAGTTCTGTGACGACAATTTACTTTGAAATTCTTTAATTCATATATGACAAATGAATTAAAGTGATTATGAAGACAAGTTGTTTTTCGGACTCTGGACGAAAATTTTTCAAGGGAACGGTACAATGGTCACCATAAAAAGTGCATTGGAACGAGAGTCCTTGATAAACAGATTAATTCAGAGAAAGTTAGGTAACGAGTCTTCATAATTGCATACTGTAATCTGTCCAGAGATGGAATAAAAAATATATCGAGCTAGTGGTTGCACTTGATGGTCTAATAATGGCGCTGAGCTCCCTAGCGAAAGGGTTTATGGGAAGGGAAAATCTTGACTTCATCAATTTGTCCAAACCTAATTAATGCTTGGTTCAATGATAAGTCATGAGACATGTACATGTACATGTACAAAAATTTCATACATTAATTCCAAGAAATAATAGAATATTTCAATACGCGATTTAGCCGTTAAAATTCAAATTTCTAGGGGAATGTCAACTAAAGATATTTTAAAATCCCCCTAAAACTGCTTTTTTGAATGAAAAATTTTAAGAAATCACTGAATATTCTTATTAACTATGCTTTAAATTATAGTTTATGACTCAATTTTTCTTTACAATTAAATAAGTAATGAAAATAAATTAAATTTTTAAAGAAATTTTGTAACGGCTTCGAAAAAATTGAATAAAATTTGATCTAGATTTTGGATCTGGATGAACTATTCTATATTGTCTGTGAGAATTGAGCAAGTTTAAGGAAAAAGCAAGGCGAAAACACTTCGATTAATTTGCAATTCTCAAGATTATCGTCGATTTTTGCGATTACTAAGTAAATTTAAGTTTTTTAAAAATCTCGAAAATTAAGAAAAACTTTCATTGTATCTTATATGTATTTGCTAAGCATTGACAGAGAAAAATCATGATAGTGATTGATTCAATCAATTGATTGTTTTGACTATCATGATAGTTTTCATGTCTATCAAAATGTTGATTATCTATTAGCATGCAGTGTTGTTACACAGGCGGCCTGTGATTGTCTGTGATAATATTTATAAAATATTCCGCTAGATGTCGCTTCAAAATGATTGAGGCGCCACCTACAATTTCTATAGCGGAATTTTTTGTAAATATTATCACAGGCAATCACAGGCTGCCTGTGTAACAACACTGTTAGCATGATAGTTCATGACTATCACCTTAACTATCTTTTTCCTGTCTATGTTGCTAAGTTCAAACGAGTTTTTGATGTTTTTTTTTTTAATAATTTTTCATTTTTTTGAAAAATTTTCGTTTAATTTTCTTCAACATTTGCAATTTTTCAATTACAAAATTAAACAATTTAGAAGAAAATAAATCCAAAATCTGTAAGTGTAGTCAGTTTTAGACTTTAGTAAAATTCATCTAACAAAAACCAGAAGTTTCTAGTTGTTTTCAACAGAGTTGTTACACAGGCAGCCTGTGATTGCCTGTGATAATATTTACAAAAAATTCCGCTATGGAAATTGTAGATGGCGCTTCAAAAGCGATTTAGGCGCCATCTACAATTTCCATAGCGGAATTTTTCGTAAATATTATCACAGGTAATCACAGGCCGCCTGTGTAACAACACTGGTTTTCAATAAAATTGTAAATATTGCAAAAGAGTGACTAACTAAGAGATTTAAGAGATAATTTTCAAGTATTCAGACAGTTTCCCGTCCTTGAAATTTTACCTTGAAGGAAAAGAAAAATTTTTTAAAGAAATTTCCACTAATGGACAAAAATAAGTAGACAAGATCGAAAACATTTAATTACCAAAAAAAAATTCGTCTTTTTACGAGCAAAATGTTGTCACGTTTTCTCATATAAATCCAATAATGATTATATTACGAGAGAGCAAGAGCTCTAGAGTGGAACAATTTGATGAAATCATTTAAAATCAAAGCCGTAAAATGATAAAGTTACATTTCATGAATGCTATTCACCGTCTTCTCACCCACATATACACAAATCCAATTTCCATTGTATGCGGTGAATTTTCTATTTAAAATAGTTTTTCAACACATGGAGTGTGAGAGAAAGTGGAAGAATATGTTAACAGAGTGGTAAAAGACATTATTTAACATGATTAATGATCTTTTTCAATCACAATGACATTTTTTTTTCTTTTGCTATTCTCACTGCTATATCAGCGATTCTTAAACTTAGTTGAAATTTTCAATTATAGATGGCACTAAAATCGAATATTTTTATTTCATAAACTTCTTAAATTCTCTTTCATTCTTTATATTTGTGAGTGTTATTTTCGTTAATTTGTATCTTTAACTTCATATTCATGTCAAATATAACAAGTAGATTAGGCTTAAAACTTGAAATTTTATGAAAAACTTTTTTTGTTTACATTTGACAAAAACAACTGTTGCGTTGCCTACTAAGATAAAAAAATTTTAACAAAAATTGAAAGTTTTACATCTTCATTTGCAAAAACTCTTGCAAAGTCTGAAGCTTTAGAAAAATTTCAATCTTTCAATACCAAAAATATGTTTATTGAGAAATTTTATTTTTGAAATTCAAAAAATTAATCAAAGTAAGCTTTGATGAGAAATAAAATTTCTTGACTTTTTACTGTCAATTTGATGATTAAATATAAAACTATGTGATAGATGAGTAGAAATGACATCTCAAATCTGAGCAGAAATTAAGTCTACGCCTTCTGTTTGTTGGTCAGGTATTCTTCTACTAAGCTATCGACGGACATCTCAAAGTTTGAGAAATTTTCAAGTTAAAACTTTTATCTGCTCAATTTATTGTTGCTGACAGGAATTACTTTGTATTTTTAACAGAAATAACAAAAAGTTCATTTCTCTTGATCTTGATCTTAAAATTAAGATCAAAATAATTTTGAATTCCGAAAAATTCGTTAAATTTAAATTTATTAATGTAATTTTGTACTTACTTTCTTGTCTGTCATAATTACTGAGCCTGTCATCGTTTAGTAGAAAACTCATAAGGACCTTCTAATGTGGACCGAAAAAATTATTTTATTCTTTTTAATTCTCAAGAAAACTTAAAATTTGTTTCTGAAATTAAAAAAGTTAATCAAGTAAGCTTTGATTGAGAAATGAAATTTCTTGCTAATTAGACATTTTACTGCTTATGGAATTATGACTAAAAATATGACTTTTAAAACCTTTTTGCAGCAAGAATGAGTTTTTAGTTTAAGAGAAATTTTGTTTCTTATAAAAATTACAACAATAACGGTCATTTAGAATTCAAAATATTTATTATAAAGCTTTGCTTTAATTTTAAATCTTTGATTCAAATCAGACATTAAATAAAATTTTAATAAAAAAATGAAGTTTAAGAATTGCTTTTATATAGCAATGAATATATGTATATGCCGAGATATTACGAAAGAAAAAGCATTTAGATGCAAATGATTGTGAAATGAAGAAGCAAAAATGTGAATGAGATGGAATTCATACTTTGTTAGGGATTCTCATTTTAGCTTCAGTTCAGAGAGCTTAAAATGTATACAAATTTTGGCAATCGCTAATCTAATGAAGAGACAAAAAAAATGATTGACTTCTTGTTTGCTTGTTAAGGTTGAGAAATTTCATGAATGATGATGACATTCCAGTGCTATGCTAAAAGCTCTCGTTTGAGAAATAAAATGTTTTCTTTCCCACATAATTCTCTTTATGATTTTATTTCATGGCATTTAAGAATCAAAAGAAACCAAATAAAAGCGACTCTCATACTTTGTGCCAATAAACTTCATAACGTAACGTAAGGTTATAAAAGCTCAATTTTCATTTAAAAGGGGTTGACAAACAATTCTTGGTAATACCAATTGGAAATTTTATCCGTTAAAATTTGAAAATTTTGTAATGTTTGCACTCCCCTGAATAATTTTTAAATTTCTAAAAAAGCGTTATTCGAAAATCAATTTTTGTGAACAAAATTGTAATTCTTTCATTACTTGTTTTTGTGTAAAAATTCAAAATTTGACAAATTCATGAAAATTTTGGTTGCAAATTGTAGTGAAAATGATTTTCTTTCAGACTTTTTCATGTAAGTTCAACCAGAAGTCAAATTTCAAAATCCCCTGATAGCCGGTCAGGTACTCTTTTCATTAAGCTATCGGTGGACATCTTAAAACTTGGCAGAAAACCAGCTTAAACTCTTATCTGCTCAAGTTTTTCGTTGCTGACAATTTAAACTTTAATACTCAAATAGTCATAAATAAGAAGGTAAATAGAAGTAAAAAATGTTTTTTCATGATTTTATCTAAAACAATTGCAAAATTTTTTAAAAATCCATCGTTTTGTTTATTTTACAAAATCTAAATTTTGTACCTAAGTGACGCTGTTTTCTGCTAGAAATTGTTGTTATTAAGTCACAAATTGTACTTTAACAGATAAAGCGTCATTTATAGATGTCTAAAAACTTTTGTTTGAGTGATTTCAATGCAATTCAAAGCCAAATTTTGCAAAAATTTTCTGCATCTAAGTGACGCTCTTCAAAAATCAGTTTTCTGCTAAAATAAAGGTCGTAATTGATGTATTCATAATTTTGACACTTATTTAAGAGAAAATCTAAAACTTTTCCAGAAAAATTTATTCAAAAAATAGCCCTTAAAAATTTGATTATTTTTAACGAATTTCAAAAATTTAAATAAAAACAAGTTAAGAAAGAATTACAAATTTTCAAAAAATTTCCGTTAAAAAGTTTTGTAAATAAAATTGAACAAAGAATTCTTTAGTTTTCAACCCTTTGACTCCCCTTTTGCAATAAACAGAAAAAGAAATTCAACGAGCTCGTTTTTATTGCTCTTCTTTTATAACATTCGAACATTCTTTGCTACAATTGTCAAAGCAAATGCACTTGTTTTCGAGCATATTCTTTCTCTTTCTCATCATAATTGACATTGAATCTAATTGGCATTTTAAAGCTCAATTATTTTTCATTTCTTGCTAGAAATGAGCCCAAAATGAAAGAAAAAAATTTTGTTCAAAATGAAATTTAAGGAAAATATTAAATGGGTCGAAAGAGAAAGCAAAAAGCCTATTTTTGAGGTTATTATAACACACACAATGACTTTTGATAGGACTTTCAACCACAATCATAATAGAGCGGCAACCAAAAAACTAAATTTATATGTGAGTGTGAGCTTAAAAAGTTCTCACAAATAGAATGGTATTTTTACGATTGGGGAAAACTGCAATGTCGTCAACTCTAAATGAATTTCATTTCTTCATCATGATGATTTTATAGACCTTTCTTATTCTCTATATATGAATCTACAAGTCCCTAGCTGTGATGAGAAAATAAAGAAAAATTTGTTGCTTTTGCCGCTTGAATGAATTCTCTCTTTTTTTTTATTTAGGAAAGGGAAAGGGTGTTGGTGTGCGGTTATAAGTTTTCCTTCTTTTACTCTTCTTTTATTTTATATTCAGAGTTGAATGGCAGAAGGCTTTGAAAAATTTTTTATTTTCACCACGAAAGTTTCTAACCATGAAATTTTTACCACTTTACAATTAAATTTGTATACAAACGCGTTATTTGTGAAATGAAAAACAGTAGGCTTTGAAAAACCTTTTTGTACAAAATTTGTTTTTCACCTCAAGAATTTTCACCACAAAAATGTTTTTCACCACTTTTCAGCTAAAATCCGTTTTTAAACAAAAATTAATTCGTGAAAACAATTTTCTTAAATTTTAACATAGATACTCATTGAGTTGAAAAACAGTAGGCTTTGAAAAACCTTTTTGTACAAAATTTGTTTTTCACCTCAAGAATTTTCACCACAAAAATGTTTTTCACCACTTTTCAGCTAAAATCCGTTTTTAAACAAAAATTAATTCGTGAAAACAATTTTCTTAAATTTTAACATAGATACTCATTGAGTTGAAAAACAGTAGGCTTTGAAAAACCTTTTTGTACAAAATTTGTTTTTCACCTCAAGAATTTTCACCACAAAAATGTTTTTCACCACTTTTCAGCTAAAATCCGTTTTTAAACAAAAATTAATTCGTGAAAACAATTTTCTTAAATTTTAACATAGATACTCATTGAGTTGAAAAACAGTAGGCTTTGAAAAACCTTTTTGTACAAAATTTGTTTTTCACCTCAAGAATTTTCACCACAAAAATGTTTTTCACCACTTTTCAGCTAAAATCCGTTTTTAAACAAAAATTAATTCGTGAAAACAATTTTCTTAAATTTTAACATAGATACTCATTGAGTTGAAAAACAGTAGGCTTTGAAAAACCTTTTTGTACAAAATTTGTTTTTCACCTCAAGAATTTTCACCACAAAAATGTTTTTCACCACTTTTCAGCTAAAATCCGTTTTTAAACAAAAATTAATTCGTGAAAACAATTTTCTTATGTAAACAAACCGTTTGCGTACCGTTTGCATACCGTTTGTAAAATGGTTTGCAAACCGAAAATTTTTTTTGAAACAAAAAAGTTCGTTGATTTTCATTGTTTACATTCAAGTAAAATTGTGAAATATTTGTATGAAACCAAAATTACCACTCATTTAACTAACAAATAAGTAAATAAAGATTCAATTTAGTATTAAGAAACATTTAATAATGATTATATGCTTTATTTAGATGAATCTTGAAAGGAAACCTTGCTTAATTTAGATGGTTTTGATTATTGACATTTTTGTTGAATCTATTGAATTTTCTAACTTGTATCAAATCGTATCGAATGTATGTAGAATTTTTACTCATCTGCAGCTTCTGAAAGAATTTGTTCCAAACTTATTTTCGTTTATATTAACTTCTGTAGACTTGTTTCATCTGATACAGAAGATTTCTATATCGCAGATATATTTGAAAAACTGGAGTCTTAAATTGAATATTTTGATACTCTTTACTGTATTATTTAACATTATAGAATGAAATAAACCGAAATAAACGATGACTTAGTTGTAGAAATAAGTTTTATACTTCTAATATCTAACGAACATTTAAGGTTTCAAAAAATTTACATACCGTTTACAAACCATTTTACAAACGGTATGCAAACGGTATGTTGCCAACCCTAAAAAAAAAGTAGGTCCATACAAAAAAAATACTATTTTTTAGTAAAAAATATTTTTCCAATTTTACTTTGCATAGTAAAAATTACTATTTTAAAAAGTGATTTTTTCACTATATGAGTAGTACTATATTTATAGTGAATACCATTTTCATATAAGTAAAGTAAAATTTACTTTAATCATAGTAATTCTTACTTTAAAAATAGTAATTATATTTACTCTTTTAAAATACAACTTTTAAATGATTTTTATTTTGTGAAAAAGATATCTTTAATTATATAATATGAAAAATGTAAAGAATTTAGTAATTTATCAAAAAAATTATAATTTGTATAAAAAAAATTTATATTTGTATTTTGCATAAATTCATTCACGCGGATGTAAAGGACCTGGTTACGAGAGAACAGATTGGAATATCAAAGTTAAGCAACATTAAAGCTGATTAGTACTTAGATGGGTGACTAGTAAAATTTCACTATAATAATAGTAAAATGAAAAGACCTTAAAAATGTGTAGCGTATCGCTTGGTGGGTTATACTGTGGAAGCCGACCTCCCCAAAAGGGTCAAATATTTGTGTGTGTGGAATCACTAATGGCCGAAACTCTCCAATCAAATTATCGAACTCTCTAAATACACTAATGGTCTGAACCACTCTAGGATTCCAACCCGCACCTCGTCCACAATCTAGTTCAATGACTTCACAATTTCTTGTATATAATTCACGAATGACACTTGACATTAAACTTGACCACGTGTTGCGTAGTAGAATATTTATTATATTTATATCTTATCACTAATATATATCCTCAACTCCAACTCAACTTATTCCTTAACACTACTAACAATACTAAAACTACTATTTTATAT
>JACWBX010002787.1:0-10666 GCA_014622435.1 Polypedilum pembai | reverse complement strand
AAAAGTATGAGGAATGAAAGAGAACATAATTCTGGTGCCAATTTTTCGGACATTCTTTTTTACAGTCAACGCCATAACATTTAATTAAGGAATGTATGCATGTATTCAATACATGGCATGTAATTGGGAAATAGAAAGAGGCGAGAAGCGATGCTGTATGTGGTATAAAATAGAATAAAACTTCATCTTTTTGTGCTATGGACAAATTCACTTGAGAGCCATCAACAGAATTTTTTGTATGAATGTGGGTATATGCATAAAATATGAATACATGGCAAGGGACAAGCGGACGCTGGTTGAGAATTAAATAAAAAAAAGCATATTGAATACTGCAATCAATCAAAAAGAGACAGAACGAAAGAGGATTGATATGAAACTTTTATAAATGCCAATGTGCGTTCCTCTGTACAAAAGGGTTCATGTGTCATCACCAATTACTCATAAATCAAACACAAAAAATTCATCATTGGGAAAATTTGAATGTTTTAATTGAAATTTTCAGATTTTACAAAGAAAGAGGATTATTGACGCAGTAAATTCTCATTTCATGACAAACCAAAGCCTTTTAGCCTCGAACTACAGCAAGAATGATTGAAAACGAGGAATGAAATGGAAGACACAGTGAAAGAAAGCAACTAGCGATAAAATTTATCGTTATGCAACTTCGGGCAAGGTCAGACTAAGCGAAAAAGGCAAAAACAAAGCGGAAAAGATAAGAAGAGTCTCCTCCTTAAACCTCAATCTTCGGCTTCTTCTTGACACTTACTTAAACTTTTCTCGCCTTTTATCATTATAAAATTTTTGTTGTTGTCAAAAAGTGCCCATGTTATTGTCGCTAGTCGTTCTTTTCACACGATGAAATGAGAAATGTTGTGAAGCTTTTTTGCCATTATCAGCTATGCGGAAATAAAACATAAAATGAAGAAGAAAGAGACGGAAATTTAAGAGATGAGGCATCAAATGTTTTGCCTTTTTTATTGAAGGAATTTACTTCATCAAGACGAGAGTTAGAAAGTCACAAAAATACTTGAAAGTTGAAGATGATTTTAGTGCGTAAAAGAGAGTTAAAAAAATTCTAATAAAATGACTCGACAGCTTTCTGTTTCATCTAATTTAAGAGACGTCGAGTGAAGAACAGAGAAAAATAATTACCAATTTCCATTCATTCATCTAAGCAAGAAGATGTTTTCGTTTTTCGTTAAAAGTAACGAGTGTGCTTAATGAAAATTGAAGGCTTTCATAGTGAATACACTTGTAAGAGTGAGCGTTAAAGGTGTAATTTGTGAATCTTTTGTTAGAAGGTAGAAAATTTTAAGCGCCAATTAAGCTGTCAGAAAGTTACAGAGAAATTGAATTAAGTTTTACCTTAACCTTATTTGTAGATTCCAACACGCAATTGATGTGAAAGAATAACAAAAGATGTGCAAGTTAGATTAACAGGGATTTGTTATTGAGTGGAAAGTGGGATGAAAACAGCCCATGTGAGAATTTACTACAATTTTATTGCTGTATGTTGATTCCATGCTGTTAAAATTGCCATTAAATTTTACTTTAAACATAAACTTATTCTATGTATAATATTTTATGACATCATTCAATTTCTCTTTTCATAGTTAATGTGTTCACAGAAAACTTTCACACGTATACAAAAAATGTTTTCAACTTCTCACATAAACTGAAAGAAAAAGTTTTAATCCAAAACTTTCAATCGCATAAAAGCTTCATAAATCTTGATCATTAGTACACTTCATGACACTTTTTGATTGCCATAAAATGAAGAGAAAATTATCTTAAGTAAGATTTTTTACTTCACAAGCAAATTTGAAGATTTGTGAAATAAAAAAGTTTCTTTCTTCCTTTTCTCTAACAATGAATTGATAAAAGTTTGTATAAACTTTGCATATACTTACTAAATGAAACAAAAAAAGTTCTTTGCTCTTTTGATGATTATAAAGCATGACACAAAGTTGTTGATAAATATGCAACGACGCGTCTTCTTCATACATTCTTGATTAAGCTTATGTTAGCTACTGTTTTTTGCTGTCTCTCTCTTTTAAAAGAAGAGAAACATTTTTCTTGCAAGTCAACATTGAGTTATGTTATTTTTTTACTCAATTTCTTTTACTCATATCTTTCTCACACTCAAAATTACTTTAACCCTAGGATAGGAAAGAAAAAATAAGAAAAAAATTTAACCGCAAACAGATGGCATAACAAGCACAAGTTTCTTCATTATTTTTACATCAGAATGTATCATGTTCGTGAACGAGTGCGTAAAAGAGTGAGGTGGTGGTAGTAAGAAGCGAGTAAACAAGTGAGGTATAATAGACAGTCTTATGTTTCAAGAAGAAATGAAAGAAGAGAAAACATTAAATTCCAGACACATTGCGCTATTTTCATTGTTATCAAATCTTCAGTCCGTTGAAGTGAACTCTTTCCCATCATCATAAGAAACATCCGAAAAGCATTCTTCTTGCGAGAAGCTTAAAGTACTTCAACTTTCTTTTGCCCGTCCCATAATACATTCTCGATTTAATTCGTTGCCTTTGCTATATATAAGAAATAAGGGCAAAAAAAAAATTAAAATTGTTTCAAGCACGGAAGAGTTTTTTTTGTTTTCTTGTAATATTTTTTCTTTAAAAATTATTTTAAGTATTATGTACTGCGAATAAAAGAGATAGAGGGAGAAATTGTGGAACTCTGTGCTGCGCTCTAATACAAGAATAATAAGAAAGAACAAATTTCTTATTGTCAAAATCGTACTGTGAAATCCATTCATTCATACATATTACAGTTACTGAAAGGAAATTATAAGAGAGACGCTTCCTGTCTTCCATTTCATTTTCAATATTTTTTCATGAAACTGTTGAAATTTGTATGCCTTGGATTACAAATTATTACAGTGAAAATTTATTGTTCTGTGTACATATTTTATTCCACTTATTTATTTATTTATTGTTCTTCATATCTCGCTCTTTCTCTTTTTCCATTATTATTGGCTCATAAGAAGGGGATGGGCAGAAAAATTTCCGCCGAAGATTTTTCCGCTAAAATTTTTGAGGAAGTATTTCCCGCTAATATTTTTATACAAAAAACAATGACGAATTTTGAAATTTGTCTTAACGTTAAATTATTAATTTTTGTTTTTCTCCAAAAGTTCTTCGGGAAAAATATTCGACAAAAAATTTGCGGTAATATTCCCAGCGGAAAAAAAATTCAGAAAAATGTTTAGCGGAAATATTTTTGCCCATTTATTTCGCATTTTCCTTATTATCATTAATATGCTGTTCTCGAAAAGAGAATCTTTCGAGGCAAATTTCCTCTTATGCTACATAGTATTTAAACACAAGAGAAATATACGATTCTTGCCAAAAATGCTTTATGAGAGAAATATTTACGTATCATCATACATATCGTTTTAATATCAATATTATGATTTAAGGGGAAAGATCATGGAAGACAGCAACAGTAGGCCAAAAAAAATATTTTAAAATTTATAAGCTGATTAAAGGTTTCCTTTTTCTACTATCCTACTTCTTTTTCTTTTAAATATTTTCTTGAAGATTAAAATTTTTCACGGTAAATCCTCAACGTTACTTGAAGTTGTCAAAAAAAAGACACACTTTTTAGGGTTTTGATAATCTTTCCACAAATGTGCTACTTTTTCTTGAGCACACATTTATCATATCACAAAGTGAGTAAACAGAAAAGAGAGGATTGCAAGAATGTAATAAATTAGAAAAAGGAACATCTTAAGGAGAGAAAATAAAAATTTATTCCCTGAAAAATAGATTCCTCGCATTGTTTTCATTTTAAAATCTTGCAAGTCACACACAAGAAGTCATTGAAAAAAATCAAATAAGGCTCGAGATGAAAGTAGATTGGTAAGATTGAAGAATTAAACTTAAATTACTATTATTAGTCTAATAGATCTATGCTAGTGAATTTATCTTATAAATGAAATTGTGAGTTTAATTTGAATTTTATTGAAAATTCACAGTTACTATAATTCATAATTTTTATTCGATTAATATTTAGCTTTATCATAAAAGCTCATTTAAATTGCTTCATTCAACAATATTTACAAAAAATATTGACATAGTTTTATTCAAATAATCAACAATAAAAACAATCCTTTTTCGTCCACGCTATTATTAAATTTTTAACAAAATTCCCAAAGTGTACACATCCCCCTTGACGCAAATATTATTTCAATCCTTATTTGGCCAATTATTGAACTCGGTTACACGCACATCATCAAATCATATTGATTTTCCTCACCCACTCGCATAGACAAATAAAAAGAGAGAATTTTTATCATGAAAGCTCACAAGATTTATTTTTTTGTTGAGTTAGCATTATTACCACAACGCAAACGGCAAAACGATGAATTGGAAGAATGTTTTAGGGTGAAAGAAAAATATATGAACTTAATATTCGTGAATGGTAAAGAAAGCACTGGTCAGTTATTTTCATCTTTTATACTTGCGTATCTATTATATGAAGTAAAGTTAGAGTTGACTCTTATTGCTATATTATCATTATATATCCTGCTAATGCTGCTGAAAGAAAAAGTCGAGTCAATATTTGTATTATGTAAACTAAGAGAAAATTCACATTGTTATTGTAACAGTACTTACCAAATTGTTCTTCCAAAAAAAAGCTTTTAAAGAGCTATTTGATAGGAAATTTTGAATGGCAACAGCCAAATTTCTTTCTCTTATTATTCTACTCTACTTTAGGATGCGGGTCAGCTTTTTTGAGTGCCAAGAAAGGAAGAAGTATAATTGCTTAATTGAATTTTACTGCCACAAATGGTCTCCACTCTCTGTTTCTACAAAAGCATATTACACAATTAATTTCTACTTAGTTTAATATTGCAAACGACCGAGAGCAATTTACCTACATATCTAGTCGTATGCAGTCATAATTGTCAGGAGATTTATTGCTCATTTGTGCTTAATAAATTTATTAAAGAAACGTGAATGAGTAAAATTTTCTCATTGTTAGCCACAAATTAAACTTGATAGGTGAATTATGCAATTATGATATTAAACACATGACTATTTAAAAATAACATGTCCTAATGGATAACTACTTCTTTTTATTATTAATTTTTTATCAATTATTACATGAAAAAGATGTAATGAAATATGAATTATGCAAAATATTTAGTAAAATCAATCACATGATATTGTGATGCTTACAAAAACCTCACATTATGAACGTGTAAATGGCTTCTTCATATGGCTGTGTAAAGAAAAAGAATTTTCTCCTCTCACTATGCAAAATCGATAAAAATCTCATTTTGAGGATTGTTCGTTGTAAGCTTCTTCAAATGTATAAAAGGTGTGTATTGAATTCAAATATATTCAATACAAAAAAGCCTATTGACCGAAATCTGTATTATATGGCTGCCATCATCACCGGTAAAGAGCACTTTATAGCGATTTATTGGAACATTACTCGAAATTGGCTGTTAAAAATGGCAATTTGAAATGCGAGGGAAAATTTCTTTTGTGCCTTGCTGCTTTTCCATTAAAATATTTATGTATGTCAATACTCAATTCTGAAATTTTGTCCTATATGTGTGAAAGAAAGAGCGAGCAATTTCAATAAACAATCAACGATGATCATTATTTTGATTGCCTGTTGTCGTATAGGCGAAAAAGGGAGCTCAATTTGCATATCAATAATGTTTTAAAAGTACATAATAAAAACATCGAAAAATTCAAATTTTTATTTTTCTAAAAATTCCCCATATTCTTCGCTCACTCAATATATGTACACACTTCTCCATAAAGTGTTGTGAATGTGTTTGCAAAATCTGTGTATTTATATGTAAAAACATCAAAATCAATTGCATGTGCGTGACATTGGATTGAAGCGTACAATAATCATATTTTGGTACACTTTTAGTATCGCAACAACTTGAATCTATGTTCAAGAGAAGTACGCTACTTTCTATTATATTCAATACTTTCGCCATAACAACTACTTCTTGCCTTGAATAAATGTTTAATATTTGATAACAATAAACGAAAATATTTGACCCTAAAACAATGTAATAAAAAAAAAGATTCAACGAAATATCAAAACATGTTTCGCTTAAATGTTTCGACTTTTTTTTAGTGCGTGACAAAAATTTCGATTTGAAGTCTCATAAATACCTAGTATGAAACAAAAAAGAGCGAGTAAGAGCAATTTCAAAGTGATATTGAATGTAACTTTCATGTGTGTGTATCTACCATTGAGAGAGAAAAATTATTTTTCACACATTCACGTTAAAAAGTCTGCGAAGGCCTTTGGCAGTGTGAGAAAAGTTAAAAGTATTTTACAAAGAAAATGTTCTATCAGATTTTTGTGATCTCGTGATGTAACATTGTTTTGTGTAGCAAGCTCTTTTCAATGTCTTGCGGCAGTTCTGATAACTTCTTATTTTGTTCTACCTTGTGCTATTTCAAAGAAAAAAAAATCATAATTTTTTTGTTTAAGTTTGAAACAACAAAAGAAATTTCTGTTTTTTCTTCTTTTCTCCCTCTCATTCTTCATGATCATTAAAATTTATGTCAATTGCAGAACAAGTCGAAAGTCGTGCTTTATTTAATATTCTTTTAAATTTCTCTTTATTAAGTGCTTCAACGTAAGATGCTTGCATTTTCTGGGCAACTAAAATCATTTAATTAAGTTTAAATTTAATTTTTAAAAAAAATCAGCGGTTTAATTATTTTGTTATCATCCAGATAATTAAATTTTCAGATACTCTTCTTACTGATTTGAGCATCAAAGATATGAAAAAAATTGTGATGACTGACTTGAATGATTGACTTTTGAAGAAAAAAAAAGTGTTTAAGATAAAAAAACAAAAAAAATTTACAAAAAGTTTTGATTGATAGTTTCGGATATTTAACACACGTGTGATACACCGCTGAGAATTTCTACAGTTAGCATAATATGATGTTATTATTAAATTTGTGAAAGGAAAATATTAATGCTATTTTTCCACTTAGTTGCTCCTGGTTATGAAAATTAATGATCAAATGTTCATTCGACTTTTCAAAGGTTTTCTACACGAGTAATAAGCTTCTTCTTATTACGGACCATAAGACATAAACATGTGTTTGCGATTCATAAGAAAAAGCTTCATTAATTATCAAATATCAAATTTCGATTGTCATTCCACATTCTTTTTTTAATTCGATTTCTACCATCTAATGATAATATTTTTTGTACTCTTCATTTATATAATTTGTTCAGGATAAATACTTACCAACTCAATGAACTAATGTTAATGAAATTCATATACTGTATGTTTATGAAGGAAGAAGATTCAATTCTGCGAAATCATCAAAATTATGCGTTGTAGGAAAATGCAAATCGATAATTTATTAATTTACACATATACCAACTCAATTGGAATTCAATTTTCTTATAAATTTCTTAACAAAATAAACAAGCAAAAGCTGCTGGCATATATGTCTGAAAAGATAGATAACACATTACGATATGATGGGATTATTATCATTATACAAAAAGAGAGGGGAAATCAGATAAGCATATATAGAATGTGTAACTGTTCCTTTGTCATAAACAATACATGATTATTGTACGTACTTACTTATATATATATATATATATATATGAAATTTCAATTGGATATTTGAACATGCTCTACATTACTGAATGAGCTTTTGAATGATTGTAAAAGAAAGCTGATTCATATAAAAATTTCAATCAATAGAAAAATAAAATACATACACAATTGCTCAACATAGGAAAAAGTGACAAAAAAGGTCTTAGAAACTCATGAATAAAAGAGAGAGAGAGAGAAAGGAAAGAAATTATTGCCATCAAATTGCTCTCCTTTTTTTGCAAATCATTTCATACAACAAAACATTTGGCAATTTTCCTCTGGCTCATCTTGAAATCAAATTTTTTCCCTTGTATGTTTTACTTTTTTTCCTTCCCTCAAAAAAGGAAAGCAAGACTTTCAAAAAAAAGAGAGAGAACCAGAAAAAAAGCATTCATGAGATGACAATAGAATTACTAAGCATTATAACAAGGTTTTCACAGAGAGAATGAATTCAAAATAAATAAATAAACTTTTTTTCTTTTTCCTTAACATTTAGATATTGCCTTAACGCGAGAATACAACAATACCTGCGACCCGGAAAAGCAAATAAATAAATTACAGATTTTCTCCTCGAATTTCCTATGTTTTCCTGTTCTCCTCTCACTTTGCGCCGTTTTAATTTATTCATGTCGTTATATGGCATTGAATTGATTATATAGAATTTAAGTAGAAAAATGCTGTCTTCTTTTTTGCTGTACTTCCTCTTTCATCCTCACAATCTTTTATTTCCTATTAAATTTACAACATGCCTCTGTGCTCTGTGAAGAAGAGAATTTCACATTTCCTGTTGAAAACGGTGGTGTTGGCAAGTGAATTACATCATCTGTAACAAACGAAATCACAACATAAATTGATAAAGCAGTTAGTTTCTCTCTCAGCATGTTTTTATGTATGTAGGTCGACGGGTAGTGATAAGCCGATTTTACTATTTATTGTACATAACAGTTATTTTATTATATTCCTTGCTTTAACCTTTCACACAATATTTTCAACTCATGCAAGAAATTAAAAAATTTCTTTTAGAAATATAAACTAGCTTTATATTTGTAATATGTAATTTATTTTGTTTCTATTTACACAAATTCATTTTTCCCTCTTTTATGTAACAGCCAATTGCAAACTCACAGATTGAATAAACTTTGAAAAAATTAATAAGAGAAGAATAGTGCTTATAATTTGCTGCTGTAGACAACAATAACCAGTGCTACGATGTTCATGATACATAGCGGCAACATCACCTATTTTACATTAAAAAATTAAAAGGTTAAGAATAAATTTTATGAATGAATTTAAAATTTGCTTCCTTCATTACATTCCTCCTTTTTATGTGATAAATTACATTTAATTAATAAGAGAAATTATATGATGAGAAAATTTTCATGTATTGCGGCAACATCAATTAATTACTACTTTTCTCTTTTCCATTATACATCAAGAGTCATCACGTGAAGTATTCGTTAAGGGACTTTTTTGAATTTATTTTTAAAACTTTTATGTTTCACATTAAAAACCCGTGAGAAAAATGAGCTCGTAATTAACGAAAACATGAATGTGTGCTGTAACCACAATCTTGTTAGAATTAAATAATATGAAATTATTTTTACATACTGATTCCTGTTTGTTTTTTCCTTGTTTACAAATTCATCTGTTTTAATTATTTTGTTAAAGATTATTGTCGGGATTATATTTCTTAGAATATGACAAATAACATTTTACTGAGATCATGAATAATGAAACAATTTTTTTTATTTTTGCATTTAAATAATAACTTAGCGGAAAATCCATCATCACGTAGAAATTAAAAAATTTTTCTTTTTTATTTATTAATTGATTAATTCAAAGCTCGTACAAGTTATAGTTGATTAAAGAAATTTTTTATTATACATCAAAGCTTTGAGACTCTTTTAAAATTCATAATTAAAAAATGAAGTTTCCCTAAGCTTTTGAATACAGAAAGTTTTTCTATTACTAAAAATAAATTTCATCTTTATGCACAACACCAGAGTTGTTACGTGCGAGGTGCGGAAAATTTTTTGTTTTTGGAAAAATTTGTTTTATTAGTTTTTTGGTTGTTATAATTATAAAATAACATGGGAAAAATAGTAGAAAATTTATTTTTCAAAATTTCGATTTTTCCGGTCCCAAAAACTGTTTTGAGTAAAAATTTTCATTTATAATTATTATTGAAAATTCATAACTCTTGACCAGTTTATCAGAGAAATATGGTTGATACCTTGTTGAAAAGGTATTTAAAAGACCTTTGCAATGATGTATAACATGTAATATCAAACTTTTGTTTGTGGCCACCAGAGCGCCATGAATGATGAAATTTCGACTTTTATTGATATTTATTTAGGTGAAAAATCGAAAAATTCTTGATAAAATTTATTTTTGTGTTTTAAATTGAATATTTACACAATTTTCATAAAACACACACAAAATTTTTCCTTAACATGATTCCTATCTTAGACCCACGACATATGCTGTTGGTTAGGGCAAGTTATTTCAAAAATCATTGTGAAATTGAATGAAATAGTTTTAAAACGAATAAAAATAATATAATATGTAATAAAATAATAAATTTCATGAAATTCCAGCCTTGGATTGTGACATAAATTGAAATAATTTCATCAAAATGCGCCGGTTTTAGAACAATTCGTATTCTTTAGCTCCCATTTTAGTTTAAATTGCTTAGATTACTGATTAAAAATGTGAAAATATGCAATAAACTTTTTTTCTCCAAAAATAAATTCAGAGAAACCTAATACAAGCGTATTGTTTTAAAAATGGTACATCATGTTTATGTCACGATCTAAGGCTGGAAATTCATGAAATTTATCATTTTATTGCATATTGTATTATTTTTATTCATTTTAAAACTATTTCAGTTAGTTTCATAATGATTTTTGAAATAATCTGTCCTAACCAACAGCATATGCCGTTGAGCTTACTGTCTTAGACAGGAGCCATATTAAGGAAAAACTCTATGTGTGTTTTATGAAAATTGTGTAAATATTTAATTTAAAGCACAAA
>JACWBX010002786.1:0-64825 GCA_014622435.1 Polypedilum pembai | reverse complement strand
CCAGCACTCATTGTCGACTCGCGTAGAGACTAAAACCTTGTGTCGAATGATAGAATCATGAATGTTTAAAGTGATTGCTGGATTTCAATTTCAAGTCACCAGAAATAATTAAAATCTCCATTATTTCACGTTAGTTACCGATTTCAACTTAAACTAAACAAAACCAATTTAATTCAATAAATTATAACTAAACCTGTTTTCTATTTCTATACAAAAATGTGTTAAAAAATTTGTTGAGTTGAAAATAACTGTCGAGTTGAATTCAAATTGAAAAAGATGCGAAAAAACGTGTCGACGAAAAAAATCTTAGTAGTCGAAAAATTTTTGTTTACATTTTTCAATTTGGAAATTTTATTTCGTAATTTCCTAATCCCTGCAATCAGTGACAGAAATATAACTAAGCGGCGGGCCAATAACTCGATAGTACGAATCAAATGCAAAAAACCGTAAGTCTTTAGCTATTATAGTTTCCGAGATCTCTCGGAGCCAGCCGGGAGCCAGCCAGCCGAACAAAGTGAATATATAAGCTGCCTTTTTGTTACCAAAAATGCGCTAAAAATGAATGAATGTTTTGATGCGTAGCACATAAATTTAAGTGTTTTGAGTGCTCAGCACAAAGTGTTTGTGCTCAACTCTAAATTATTTGAGTGTTTCGATGCTCATCATTTATGTTTTATGTGCTTCAATACTCTATAGCTAGTGCTTACGATTTAAAAATATTTTAGCTAAAGAAAACTGCAATGCGGACCGAATTCGCTAGTAATAAACATATTTATTAAACAGGTCAAATGAGTGCGTTGATTTCATAACATAATAAGTCAAATTATTATGACATCCAACGTAAAATAGATAATTTCCTGCCATCCAGCAACAATTTTTTCTTTTTTCTAACTGAACTGACGTTCTTTTTACTGCACACCTACTTCCTTCAATGGACACAATTACTTCCATTTCCATTTCAATTTAACTGTTGTTTTTTTTCAACTTATACGAGAGAGTGTTTTTAATTTCGGGCGCCTTGAAGTGTTAAGAGGGTCGTAAAATTAATAATGCAAAGTAGCACTTCTTATTGTTCATCCAAAAAATAAAAAGCGGTACGGCACATATACGTATATGTATTGGAATAATTTAGATTTTATCGATTTGTCTTGCTTGGTTCACATTTTAGGTGCAGCAGCTTTTGCATTAACTTCTTCTTCTTCTTCTTTGTTTGAAGACTCATCATTTTCATGTTTTGATTACATCTTTTCAACAATAATAAAAGCTAATTCAAACTCCATAAATGGCATGATAATCTCTTTCTTTCTATCTCTCACTTTGAGCCCAAAAGTCATCTCGCATTGAGCATTAATGTTGAAGAATTTCATGAAAGTAAAAGTTGCTAAGCAAGTTTTCGCCCATTATATCTCTTGTGCGCATATTTTCTATTTTATATACATGTATAAAAGAGTATATGGGTAAGGAGAAAAAGAAGATAGAAAATAGAGTTCAAACAATCATCAATTCGAAACGTTTTTCTTCATGATTTATGTGCCGTGATAGATATGAAGATTTGTTTACATTTAACCTAGATTAATAATTAATCAAATTATAAATAAATAAGAATATATATTCAATAAAATGTACTGTGCTATATTTGTAAATGTGGAATAAATAAATTAAATTGAGTTAGATGTGGAATGAATGTGATTAAGGCGCATTTTAAGAAGTTTTTAAAGCAATTCTACGGATAACAAAATTCTTCTTTTCGCTTTAATTACTTGCTTTCAATCTACCACTCTGATTTTGAATGATACAAAATTAATTATATCATCATATAAACTATTTTTCATTTGCTAAAAGCATTTAATTTGGCCGAAAAATATCTTTTTAAAAGCATCATTGAGTAACAAAATTTTGTTTTTGTCTCAGACTTTGACAAATTTTGGCTAAAATACTTATTTAAACTGCTCAGAAAATGGTTTTTGAGTGTAAGTAAACGATTATTTATCCTATAAAGTGATCACTGTAGTGAAATAGTAACGATTAGTAGGAGAAAACAGTGTCACTGGATGATAAAAACAAAATTTTGTAGAAATTGAAAAGCGTTTGTTGAGTCAAAAAAATTTTGAACTTGATATAATAAACTTGATTAAATAATAAGAAAACCGTTAAATTGAAAAATTTCAATAATAGATAATGATTGAAAACAACAACATGAGAGTTTTGTTTTCACGCGACAGGAAGTCTCTCTCGGAAAAGAGAAGATAGATAGAGAGAAGAAATCTTTATTTTCATATCGTCACGTTTTTTTATACATGAAAATTAAAGATATGGGTGTGAAGTCAGCGAATGCATTGATTTCACATACCAAAAAAGTAAAACAATGTGGCGACGAAAGAGCCTATATAAAAATTTCCGCCAATGTCTCTTTATACTATAATTATATATTTTTGACTCATCGCTCATGTCTGTAATTTTTTTTTTTTTGGAACTCGCTCTCATACAAGTTCATGGCATATCACAGAAATGTTTGATTGCATTCACTTGAAAAATATTTTTTTCTCGACAACATCTTCATGCATTTTTAATTTCACTTTAGAAATTGTGGGTCACATGAAGTGATTTATAAATAGTGTCACACACGCAACACACGAAATCGATTTGTCTATAAAGTAAGAATAATAGAATTTGACCTTGCGGCGGTGTAATGTCCCTGATTTGAAGTTAAGCATGAAAAGAGAGCTAAAATCGTGCAGAATTCGATGATGCCAATCGAATTGATTGCTTTTACATAATGTGAGAGATGATTTAAAATTATGATTATTAAATTTAGCTCTTCATGACACGATGACGATGTTGTCGATTTTTATAAAAATTTCAACCTTTTTTCATTCATCTTTAAATCATCAAATCAAGTAAACGTGAGAGAATTTCAATCATTCTTTTATAGCTTCAAATGATGTAATTCTAATCTGAATATTTAATTTATTTTTTTTTCTTCTTTAGCATGAGAATGGAATTGAATAAATTTAAGTTTTTTTGCTTCAAGATCTCACTTTTATGAATGATGATGATGAGTTCTTTAAGTGCTTCATATTATTGAAGAATCATGCACAATATTAGAAGACAAGGAAGTTTTATATTACAATTAGTTAATTAATTACACGCATTAGACATCATGCAAGAATTTCATCCTTCACCTTTTTTTATTTCAAAAACAACAACAGATCAAATTAAAGGCAATAACAACAGAAGAAGTAGAAGAAAGAATTTAAAAATTAAAAATTTAAATAACAATCACGAGTGGTAAACAGAAAGAAAGAGAAGAAAAAGAAGTGAATGGGATTAGAAAAAATGACAAAGCAAAGTGTAGAAGTAGTAGACGAGGAGAGACACTTTAGAATAATAATTTTTGTAATAAGATACCAATCAATCATCATATGAAAAGATTGGATAATAATCATATGTCTTTGACAGTTGTTTGCATAACTTTTATATCTTTATTTTTATTTCCCATAACTTGATTCCATTCTATTTCTATTTTAATAGATTAAAGAAAGTATTCTTAGTCGCATATATGAAAAATTCTGTATCAATTCAATATATAGCAGAAATAAACTAGTCTTGGTGTTGGATATACAAAGTAAATCCTGTCAGCAACAATAACTTGAATAGATAAAAGTTTAAAGTTGATTATTAGACTTTGAGATGTCCGCTGATAGCTTAGTACAAGAACAATTGAGAAACGCGGATTCACTTCCCGCTCGAATTAGACATCAAAATATCTCCTTTTTCTGCTTATCTGACACTTGGAACACTGAATATGAACTTATATAAATGTCTAAACTCAATTTATTAGTCATTTTAATTTCAAAACTAAAAACAATGCTTTTAACACTAATTACACTATTTCATATTTATTTTCGATAATTAACAAATTTAATGCTTCACAATTAATTAGTAAGACTCAAATCAATAAATAAATGATATTAAAATGTTTTTTAAATGGATGAAATGAACATATTTTTGATTTTCAATCATTTAGCTGTTTAAAGTAAACAAAAGTTTGTTCAAACTGAAACTTTTTGGAAGGAAACTGTTCCTGAGAAGATCAAATTTTCAAAAAGTTATGAAGAAATTTTTGACGTTACATTTACCATTAAATATTGAAGGGAAAAGATTCTTAGAGAATTTGTTGAAATTTAAAAATAACTGTCATTTAATATTTAAATTTCTGTGTATTAAACTGCAAACACTTTAATTGAAAAAAAATCGAGTTAGACATTATATCTATTTCTGACAAAAATAATTGCGTAATAATAATAAAAGTGAAAAGAACTTTATAGTAAATTTTTTGACATGACATTTAGTTTTCATTCTTTATTGAAGAAAGAAATTTTCTAATATTTCTGATTTCTTCTACCTCAACGAAAAAATTCTATTTCGTCCTCTATATAACTCAACCCACACTATATTAAGGAGTTGACATTGAAAATAAATATTAAAATTAATCAATAACGATGATAAAACTTGTATAAATTTCGTTATGGCTTGCTTTATCTTTATAAACAAACAAAAACGTTTTTTTAGGTAGGAACATTTTAGTTTCTGTAAGCTTGTCAGTTACTGATTGCGAACGGAAATAAACGTGAAATGCGAATAACGACGATAAACGTTGAAAATTAGTTCAGGTTGTTGCATTTCCTTCACATTGCACCCCTCTTTAAATTGTGTAAACATATCAAAAAGAATTTTTTGAATTCTCATACAGGTGTCTAACGATGATGGTCTTTTTTAGTATTGTATTTGGGTTAGAAAAATAGTTTTTTTGTGTGGTGCATTTTTTTACACAAAAAAATATCCTTAACATAAGAGAATCACGTTTATGGACTTAATCTCTCTATTTTTCTCTACTTTCTATTCTTTTTTACTCTTGCGTGCATAAATGTTGAGACTCAGGTAACAAAATAAAAAGTTTATCATCATCATCATCATCATCATTTTTCTCCTCATATTACAGGAGTTTTTTTGTGTGTAAATTTTTCAAGATCAATAAAAGAAACAAAAAGGGATTGAAAAAGATATTTTGCGAAAAAAAAATTAAATTTACTTGTCGGTTTTGAATTTTTATCCTTGGAAATCGAATGTCCTAGATTAAATTTTCTTTTCACTTCACTGACATTAAAGAACTAAAAATTTTTGCAATTCATACACAATAACTTTTTTTTTCTTCTTATCAGTTGAACATAAAAATAATTTTTTTTCACCTCATAACACTCTTCTTCTTTTCAACTATTATTCTTTTAATTTCACTGATAAATTTGTGTATATTTTATATAGCTCAATAATCTTAAGATAAGAAAAATAAAATAAACAATTAGTTTTTAATTTTGCACAAGTTAGTCTTTTTCTTTTAAAGCACACAATAGAAAAAGGTCAACACTATGCGAAAAACTTATTTTTGGATAAGAATGCAATTGCATAAAAAGAATTTTCTTCGGGATTTTTTTTCACCTTCTTCCTTCGCGTTTTACCGCTGAAAATTTTTTTTACACGTAAATATCAAACCGCGAGTAACCTCTCTCATCGAGTTGTGTACAAGACTGAAGAAAGAAAAACAATTCTCTTCTTAAACGAAAGTTTCAAAAACAGTTTCTACTAAAAAACACATTTTAGCTTCTACAGTCTTCTTTCTATGCATAATTATAATTTTAAAACCGTTTTCTACTGTTATAATTGTGATTTGAAAATAATAAATGTTTAATATACAACATTGATTAAATTAATCATTTCTAAGACAAGATTTGATAAGAATATTTGCTCATTCAAACACTTAGTGCTCAGCATTGAAACACTCAAAAACTTAGTACTAACCACAAAATATTCAAATATTTAGTGCTGAGCATTCAAACATTTTGTGTTGAGCACTAAAATATTCAAATGTTTGTGTTGAATATTAAAGCATTTAAATAAACTTTAATATTACATAGTAAGTAGCAACTGGTAGCTTCAGTCATCACTTAATTATATATTGTTATTTATTGAACAATCATTTTAAATCATGAAAAAGAGAAACGCATAGCTGCAGTTTGTAAGCTGAGCGTTTTTTGCAACCCTTAAAGTTTTGTTTTGTTTATGTCTGTAAAAATAAAAGAATTTTGTGTTCAATTTTATCTTAATCAACGTTTATCCTAACTGAATTTATACAACAAACCAATTGTTAAAATTGATAGTTCAAAAATGCAAGATAATCATCAAATAGAATTGCAAATAGATGAGAAAATAAATTTAGCTATGAAATTGATTGAAAAATTAGAAAAAGATTTTAACACAATTGATGGAGGAATAAAAACTAAACGATTAATTGAGAAAGAATTAAAATTCCTTAAGAAACTAAGAAGTAATTATGATGAAGAAAAAGTCACAAGACAATTACAATGTACAAATTTAAATTTTTATGAACATCTTGTGAATTCACTTTACATTTATCAAATTAATAACAATATTTCTGCTATTGGACAAATTAAAAGAAATAGCGAAGATAAGAATATTCGTATCGATATAGTTTGTGACAATAAGAAAGAAATTTTATGGATAAAAATTATTGCACGAAATTCGACTTCATTAATCGATGGTGTTATGGGTAAGAAAGAGAAAAAAGCTCAATAATTTAAAAACTTAAAATTTCTTTTAGGTCGAACTGAATATGGAACTAAAGATATATTAGAAATTGCTGATGAATATTTAGAAATGGCACAAGATTCAAAATTAAATTTCTTCCGTCAGCCACAGATGATTTTCGATTTTCTCAATCCGATTGATGAATTTCTAGAAAAAGAATTAGAGGAGAAAGGTGTGATGATAGGTAGAAAATTTAGAAATCAAACAAAGACGAAAGATGAAGAAATAGTTCTTAATTGTGATATCTCGACTATGCTGGCATATGTGAGCGAGCTGTCAAATGGTGGAACTAATTATCATTTTGATGATAAAATTATTCAAGATCAAGCAAATGCTGAAAAGAAAGAACCAATTAAGCCAATTTTAGATGCCATTTTCGAAAATAAAAAATTAATTGCATGTGAAACTGCTGTAAAATCATTTGACGAAATCATAAATTTATTAGGTGGGCCAAATGAGAAAAGAAGAGCTGAAGAGTTTAAAAAACGTTTAGAAATTTACTCAGATGCAGACATTGATCCACAAAAAGTACTTAATATAGAATTAACATCACAAATTAAAGAAAGATCACGAAAAATTTTCGCTTTTGGAATCGTTCATAAGGCGATAACTGTTTCTTCAAATTGTGGTTTTATTAGAGCTGCTCGAATGAAGAATTTAATAATTCCTATGTTTCCGCACAGTGCAAGAGCTCTTACAGAGTTGAAACAGAAAATTAAATAAAAAATTTTATTGTTTGTGACCACAGTGTTTATTTAACAAATACTTTTCCTAAAATTTAATTTAAATATCATTGGAAGACATTTTTATGTACGATTCGATATATTGAATCAGTCTAAAACTCATTGTAAGTACGACGTATATTAAATTCTATTCTTCAATTTGCTTAACAGATTGCAAATAAATTTTTGAAATGAGTTTTTCATTATTTTGCACAGCATATTGCTTTCTTAATCTATTTGCAATAGGTGGAAAAAATAAATCAAAATTAATCAAATTTTGATCAATATAAACTTTATCTTTTCCGTGAAATTTGAGTTTTTTGAGTAAAAAACTCGATGCATAGCCGACAATTATTGTGATCAAAAATCCAATCACTACAGTATACCAATAACTTAGTCTAAATAAGTAAAAATATCTGAAAAAGACAAAAATTACTAAACAATAAAGTTACTAAGTTTTCTGTACTCACTCTGAATTCTGTTTAACATTTGTAAGATTTGGAATGTTTTGAGTTACATTAAAAAGATTGAAATTCGAACAATCATTAACTGAAGTTTCAAGAGTCTAAAAAATAAAGAAATTTTTAAATATTTCTTAAAAATCTTTTGAATTAATGAACTCACCTGAATTCGAGGCTTTTCAGCAAAACCAATCCAAAGAGTAAAGAAAATTCCAGTTAATAATCCAACACATGAGCCTATTTCATTTGCATTGACCATTGCCATACCGAGAGTGAATAATGCAAGAAGCGGTCCTCCTAAAAATCATAAAAGAACGTGTTAACAAAGGAAAATTCATAAATCGTTTTGAATAACTAACCAACTGCACCAAAAATTGTTAAAGAAATTTGCAAAATTCCTCCAAAATTTCTTGCAATGAATGCTATTAAAATACAAATAACACCATAAGCTGCAGCAATAATTTTTGAAGGAATTGCAGAATGAGATTCAAGCAATTCAAATTTCTTTCCAACTACAGTTCTGAATAATGGTTTCATATAGTCTTCTAAAGTAACAGCAGCAAGTGAGTTAAGACACGATGATAAAGTGCTGAGAGTTGCAGAAAAAATTCCAGCAACAAAAAGCCCAGAAACACCAGGAATGTGACTTAACGCATCAGCCACATAAATAGGCATAATTTGGTCAGCTTTAGAAATTCTTCCAGCTTTGAGTGGATCACAATTTCGATAATAATAATAAATTACTAAACCACTGAATGAAGTTGTTAATGATAATAAAGTTAAAATCGGCCAACTCCACCATAGAGCTTTTTGAGCACTTTTTAAATTTTTCACAGTCATCAACCTTTGCACTTGAGTCTGATTCACAGCGTAAAGAGTGAGATACGTAAACATTCCTCCTATTGTCAATGTAAACCATGTATGACGAACGGTAGGGTCAATGTCAAAATTCCACAATTCTAATCGACCGCCTTTATCAGCTTCTTGAAAAATATTTTCAATGCCACCAGCATAAATAACTCCTGATATGATGACTATAAAAACAGCAGTAAACATCAGTAATGATTGAAAAATATCGGTATATAAAACAGCTTTCATGCCCCCAAGACAGCTATAAAAAATCACTGTTATGCCAATAATGATAATTGCCATTTCCTTATCAATTTTTGTTGTAGATTCGAGAGCAAGTGATGGCGCATAAAGGACAATACCCATATATAATATCATTTGCAATGAGAATGCCATACTTGCAAAAAGTCTAGCAATTTTTCCAAAACGTAGCTCTAAATACTAAAAAGAAAGATAAAATTTGTTATTTTAAAGTTAGTATGCAATTAAATTTAAATTACTTCGTAAGCACTAGCAGCTTGTAATTTATAAAACACAGGTAAAAATAAATAACAAGCTATTGGCGTGGCAAGTCCATATGAGATGTTGATGATTACAAATTGCGTACCAAATAAATAATTTTCATTTGAGACGCCAAGTAATGTGATAGAACTCATGAAAGAAGCCATAAGAGAAAAAGCGACTGGAACTACCTAAAATATTATTTCTTTTGAAATTTTCTTTTTTGAATGAAAATTTTAACATTTTACTCACCGACATACTTTTATTCGCAAGTAAGAATTCATCATTTGATTTCTGACGATTTCCAGTAAATCTATAATAAACTCCAATCGCTGCGGACACTAAAAGGACAAGTCCAAGGACACAATAATCTAAAATTCCGAACATTTTGTTGAACAAAATTTAAAATAAATCTATGATGACAACTGTTCGTTCAGACACTTGCATTCAGCTGTAATTGAAAAATGAAATGGATCAATTTGACACACATTGACCTTTTATCATGAATTTTAATTACTTCAATTGCTAACGAAATTTTTCTTTCACTTATTTAAGGACTTTTAAAATGAATTCTTAAAATAACTTGAAAACAAACTCAATGTTGAATGATTTATTATTTAAGTAAAAATGTTTCTAAATTATGTCGTCTCATTTTTTACGAGAAAAAAGAAATTTACTAAATGATTGCGAAACGAGAGTCAAAACAAAATGTGAATGAATACTGTGTGTGAGCTTTAGATTAAGAAGTTTTTGAAATTTCATAAAATTTTAACATTTTTTTAATATTTTGACCTGAAACAGTAGGGGGAATGCATTTTTTGAAAACATTTTCAGTTTTAATAAACAAAACACAAACACTTCTTACAAATTTTAATATTTTGACAAATAATCAAGGAAATGGAAAAGAAAACAAATCCACTAAAGCAGAGGTGGAGCGAAGCAAAGACAAAGTCTTTTGTTCTTGCATATTTAGATAATGAAGCTCTTTGGAATACAAGCTGTCATAGTTATTCACAAAAACCAGAAGTAAAAATTCTTTACTTATAAATATTCAAAATGTTCAATAATTCTCGTATTTTAGAAAGAAGAAGCCTATCAAAAGCTCTCAAGAGATTTCGATTTAACAGTTGCAGAAGTTAAAAATAAAATAAGAATTTTTAGAACCACATACAGTCAAGAGCGAAAGAAAGAAGAAATGCACAGTAATTATACTCCTAAATTAAGTTGGTATAATGCAATGAAAAATGCATTTGGCGAAGGGAAAGTTAAATCGTTTTCAAAATTCAAAAGAGAACCTACGAGTCAATCTGCTATAATAAAGAAAGAAGATCATTCATCAGACGGAGTTCAAATTGAATATGATGATGTAGAATATGAAGATAATGAAGATAATATGCGTGAAGATCCAATTGATCAGCATCAACTAACAAATACATCAATAATTGTTGAACATTATGATGATGAATTAGAGGATGTTAATTTTCCCAATCAAAACGACAAATCTGCTGTTGTAAATGTTATTAAAACTTCACCTTCTAAACAGCAGCCAAAAGTACAATTTCCATCATCAAATGAAATGTTTCTACAATCATTATGTTCAAGTTTAGATCAATTATCAGATGAGAAGAATATGCGTGCAAGAATTGAAATGCAGCAAGTATTGTACAAAATAATGTATGAAAAACCATAGGTAATTGTATAAAACAAATGTTAAGTTAAAGTTCTTAATTATTTAATGAAGAAAATAAAACAAAAATTCACATTTTGCATATGAAAGAGAAACCAACACAAAGATATTTTTTGATCATTTTCAAAGGAATCAACCTTGATTAGCTTTTGTTTTGTTTTTAACTCTTTTCACTTTCTTCAATCCATCCATATTCGCTTTCATTATTTTTCCATAAGACTCCATAACTTTAGTAATATCCGCTTTCTTAACAACAGTCGAGAGTTTCTTGTTCTTTGCTTTCATTCTTATTAGGCAGTAATTTTCGGCAGGTTCAGGATATTGTGGTTTTCCTTCTCTCGGTGTTGGTTTATCTATTCCATCATCTAAAATATATTTGATTTAAGTAATAAAATCTTTTAATTTAATTATTATCAACTCACATTGTTTAAATGTTATTGTAAATGCACTTTCATTGCGAACTTTTTGAGCTAGAATAGTAACTTGCGTGAGAAACTGAAAATATAAATTAATTAAAAGTCTTTCACTTATTATTTAAAGTTAATATACCTCATTATATTGCAAAAGAACCATTTTAATATGATTTATTAAATTAAAATTTAAAATATTGAAAGAGTGACACGATCTATTTTCTTTCTCAATCCACTGTCACTTATGTCGCAGTTTTTGCGTTGAACAGTTGCGTGGTGAAAAATTTTTTACACCACAAAAAACTTCGGAACTCTAAAAATATAGAAAAGTAAGAGAAAATTAGAAAATTACGCGATTTATAATTAAATTAATAGTTTAAACGGTGAAAATAAACATCAGCTCGCAGTTTAAAGCTTTTAAAAATGAACGATGTAGTTTACAGTCAGTATAAATAACAAAAAGTCGACAAAAAAGGAGAAAAAAGATTCCCCATAAAGAAAATTTTACAAAAGAAAAATTGTTTCACAAAAATGTGCGAATTATCGTTTTGCTCGGATTTTTTAACACTTTTACAATCATGTAAGTAAATATATTGTTGCTATTCGACATGAGGAAGTACACTTAATTGTTACCGGTGGATATAAATTATTGCAAAAATTAGTTTTCTGAAAGTTCAAAAAGTATTACTTTCAAAATCTTGTTAATTTCTTTTTCGCAGGCGATCAAAGACTTCTTGGATACAAAAAGAACGATCATAGTAACTTGAAGGACCTTACTAAAGCGGAAGTAGAAACCATCATTACCTATATTTTATGGCCACAATCACAAAGGTTAAATTTTTCAACTATTTTTTCATTCACAGCAACGAATGACATACATTAAAACATTTTCTTAAATTCTTTTCACCTTTCTTGTTTTTGTAGGCAATGCATGTGCTGTTACCGCGATTTAAAGAATTTTGATCGATTTAACTACATCATTCGTTCACTTATATATTTGATTGTTAACAAATTAAAAGATATTAAAACTATTCTTGCAAATTCATTGGAAGAAGTGCCAGCACAACCGTCCACTCAACAACAACAACAACAACAACAGAAAGTGAATGAAGATAGTAAGGAAGAAGAGAATGTTAGTGAAAATAAAGATCCAGTAGATGCTGATGAACAAAATAAGGAAAAGTCTGAAGAGAAGAAAGTCAACACAAATGAGGACATTTGGACAGTGCAGGAGCTCGAAAAAGTGTTGATTTTCATATCAAAAGTATTTTTGCTCAACTTTCCTCTTTATATTGCTCACAAGCATGGAGTTCATTATGGTCATGAAAGCACACAACAAGAAATACAATCTGTTTCAGTTTTTTGCGATATTCATGATACTGAAATTCCTGTCTATCTTTATCACAATGTCACACTTTTCTGTTCATCGGGTGGCTTTGGAGCTATGACTCAATGCTTTGAAATACCAAATTTACCACTTTCATTAGCACATGCATGCACTGTGGCTATTTCCAACATCAAATTATGGCTCAACTATCGCAGTATAGTTCAACTTTTTGTTCCTCTTCGTATCAAAGTCCTTCAATATATGTGTAAGCTATCAGATCAAGATTTAAGATCTCCTGCAACAAAATCAATGGCTGGTAAGTAAAATAATTTATTATAATGTAAAATATTCTTAATTTATATATATATTTGTAGATTTCATGTGGTCAGCAATTAAGGATCCATTAGATTCACAATTAACATTTGATACAGAAGGCCTAGCATTAGCATTCAAATATTTTACATCGTCTACACTAACAATGCGTTTAGCCGGCATGTCACAAATTAATGCGCATATAAATTGGTTCAACGATATTTGTACAACAGAGACTGTAGCTGAAGTTGAATTGATTGGACGTAAATTGGCTGATTGGTTGACTGAAAACCAAATTATTTCGCATTTGTTTGGTCCTAATCTTCATGCGGAAATCATCAAACAATCCCACATTGTACTGAACTTTCTTGCCGTAGAAAATCACATAACTGAAGATCATATTTCATTGATATGGCAGGGATCACAATTGAAGCATTGTTCAAAGCCAATTTATGATATTTTACCATCGCTGGTTAAAAATCTTGCTCCAAAACCTGCATCATATCTCTATTCATTGTTATGTAAACTCGATCCTAAAGAGCATACAGAGCAGAGCATTTACATAATTAGTGCGCTAACAAAACTTATTTGGACACGCGATCGAAACAGACATGCTATCAACAATGAAGTGTCAAATAATATTCGTGAAATTACTGAAATTCCATCTAGCTCTGAAAACAGTGTCAGTGTTGATGATAGTGATGATCATAGACATCCAGAAGATGATAGTAGTGATGAGTGTCATAAAAGTCCGATTGAAGTAGATGGTGGCTCCGATTCTGGTCCTCCACCATGTAAACAACCTCGTGGGAATCTCGCTTCATTGCGAAAGAAAGTTTGTGAGTCAAAAATGTTACAAGAAATGCATGAATTGAGTAAAGAGAGAGAAAAGAAATTTCTTAGAATCAGTTCTTATAACGCTCAAAATTCAAGCAGTGATGATGAACGAATAGATTTGAATGAGAAATTAATAAATGATCGTAAGAAACTTAGAAAGAAGCGTAAAAAGCATTTGACAAGAAAAGAAATTCAAGAGATGGTTGAAAGCATCTCTGATGGTGATTCAGATTGTGATCAATTGTTTGGTGGTAGTGATTGCAGTGAAAGCGGTATACACGATGATGTGCTTGAAAGATTGAATAAAGATGAGTCATTTTTCCGAGCAATATCTGAAAATTGTCATCTTATGGATTATCTTCGTTCAAACGATGGTTCTTCTTCACCTATGAGCACAAAATCTGAGAAAAATCTTGCTGATTTTGATGATGAAGAATCGCCATGTGAAGAACTTCGAGCATTGACAAATAAACCTGAACAATGCTTTCCTTTTGCTCGTGAAAATCGCTCAAACACACCAGACAATAATACTCCCAAAACAAAACAAATTGTTACATCTGAAAGTTCTGTTGAAAAGAACAAATCAAGCGGAAATTCATCATCACAATCTTCAACATTGTGTACAAAATCATCAGATATTTGTCAACCTGGAAACACTTTATTATGGGATCTCTTACAAGATGATAAAATTGTGAGCAAATTTATATTTCTAATTTTATTGATTTTAGTGCTCAGCATTAAGTTTTTGAGTGTTCAGCACAAAATGTTTGAGTGTTTCAATGCTTATCATTTAAAGTTTTGTGTGTTTGCATTACAGTTTGTAATTTTCAAATGTTTTGGCAAAAGGGTACTGCAAAGTGGTTTATTTATATTTCTAATTATTTTTATTTATATATTTAAAGGGTTTTCTCGGCGAGACACTTGCACTTGAGACAGAAAAAACACTCAGCTCTCTTGTTTGCTTTCATACGGATAAAAATATTCGTAAACGATTTATTGAAGCATGTCTCGTAAATATTGCAAACAATCGAAGTGTCATCGTGAGCTTAAGACTGATTCCAAAACTTCTCGCTTCATTTCAACAATTTCGTGATATTGGAACACATCAAGTTACAATGTGGGCAGAACGACAGCACAAGATGATGCATCATTTCTTTAATAATTTAAGACACTATTGCAACTTTGTGAGACAGTCAAAAATGAAGACAGAACAACAACAACAACAACAACAACAGTCATCATTGTCAACAGATGAGCCGTCAATAGTTTTAGTTAAGAATAAAACTGGTGATTTATTGTATTCACATACTACACAAATTCAAGTTCGTCTACAATTTCTAGCATCAGTTTTCTGTGATATAGGCTCACCTAAGACTTTCAGGTATGTGCTAATTAAATTTTTAATATTGTTTTGCGGTTAATAAAATTTTTCTTTTTCAACATTTTTAGATTGACAATAAATCAAGTAGACATTTTGTGGTCATGTTTGGCAAATGATTCCGATTGTGCTGATTGTCTATTTCATTGGCTTCAAGGACAGGCGAAAGGTGGTGCTCAACATGCATTAAGTTCAATGGCTATTTCTCATATTTATCGTAATAAGTGGCCCGAATTGAAGCCCGAAAATATCTCAATGGTTGCTCTCACATTATTTCAGCAACTTTTTATTCTTACACTTTCGGATGAACGTCGCAACAATGAAAGATCGGATGTTAGTGGTATGGATATTTTATGGAAAATTGCACTGCGAGCAAATGACACAGAAGTTTCAATGGCTGCTATTAATTACATTAATACATTCTATATGGAACATCAACTTAAAAATGAAGCTGAATTTGTTAAACAATGTATGAATTATTTGACACTTGCAGCCGAAGGCCTTCATAATCCAGATATGCAGGATAATTCAATAATGTGTGTTCAACGAGCTTTAATGCTTCTCAATACGCATTTAGAAACATTTAGACGACGATATGCTTATCATTTGCGACGATGGGCATTAGAAGGCAAAGGAATAATATCACATAGCGCACTTCGAACAGAAGGACCTGGACCACCGATCAAAATCATTCTTCAACCTGGTGGACTCTCTGAAAAATCATACTTACATCTTTATCAAACTGATCTTATTGGTGATCTCAAAGCAGAAATTGCAAAGTGGTATGAGAATTTACAAGGAAAATCTTGTGGCGGTGACTCGTCTTCTTCTATTGGCAGTGGGAATGTTTTAACTGATGGACCGCTAAGAATAATAACACAAGGACAAGAAATTACAAGTGAATATGATGAACGTAGTCTTATGGATGTTGGGTTTAAAGACAATCAAATTGTTTATGTATCACTTGGCGGACGAAGTCGTGGGAGAAGAAATGAAGATCATCATCCATCAATGTTACCTGCACCATCAAAAGACTGTTTGCCTACAATTCTTTTGCTACAAACACAATATTTTGAGCAGCTATTTGTTTTAATGCAAACTCTTGGAAATATGAAATTGATTAAGAAAGGTGCTAATATTTTACAACACACACAAGCACAAGTTCTATCGCGTCGTGTGTGGGATATTTTAGCAATGTTGCCAACCAATCCAACTTTACTTGATACTTTCAAAAATTTGACATTTAATCAAAAGACTTCAATGACCGATGACGATACAGTATGCATTCAAGATTTACTTGATCCAAGCAATTTACAAAAATTCATGTATTGCTTGCACATAGTCGAAAGTCTCTCAAAATCACGATTTTCATCATCAATGAAAACTTCTTCACATCATCAACGTAATCAATTAAAAATGAAAATATCAAAAGGAAAGAATGCTAAGAAAGCATCGGCTATAATCAAGGAAAATATTGAAGAATCACGAAATTCACAGAGTCAAGATGAAAAAAGTGGCGATCGTATTAGAGATCAATCAAATGATCAAGAAAATGCAGAAAATCCACAAAAAGAAGAATCTTCTATTGATATTAAAATCAAAAAGTCAATAGAATGGAGCAACAAGTTCATTAAAAATGGTGGTCTCGAGCATCTTTACAATATTTTCATTTCGGGCGTATTACAAAAGAATGACGATGAATATGATGAATGGCGTCACGATTGTTTGTGCAGTTTGTTGAGAATTTTATGCTTGTTGGGTGTTGAAGATTTAAAGCAAGAGGAGAACATTATTGTTATTCCAAAATTGAATGAAGATATGTTAAAATTAATGGATGTTCGAAAGACAATATCAAGAATTTCATCAATTCTTAATGAAGCCGCTGTTCCGCCCAAAGATAATCAATATAAAACTGGATTTTGGGGACGCGCACAAGTCGTTAATTTTGCTATGAATATTTTAGTCTGTTTCGCTTATTCATCTGAGAAAGCGAGAGAAATTTTATGGAGTTGTGAAGAAAACTACGAATGGCTAGAGAAATTAATTCTCGATGATCCTGATCCTCATGTTCGTCGTGAAACGTGTGCTGCACTTTATCGCTTGTGTATGGGCAATTCAAAAACTTATAGTGAATTGATTGTTCCTTTGTTAGTATTGTTAATTAGCTTTTTACCAACGGCTGAAAAGATGCGTACACAGACAATTTGTTATTCACTCAATGAAGATGGAAAAGAACCTTATGGACAAGCATGTCGTGACTATTTCTGGCTTTTATCTCGTCTAGTTGATAATACAACACCGGATTTATTGAAAGGCAACATAAAAGAAGTTCAAAACAATCTCACAATTGATGTTGAGGCTTTATGTCATCAAGTTTCGAAATTAATTACTAATCGTGATATTCTTGAACGTAGACACATTCAAGATGATGGACTTGTTGGATTATTAAATTTAATGGCAAATCTTGTTAAATATGATCCACCATTCAAGTATAGTCAAGCTGGACAGCAATTTATTGGCAAGATTTTTGAATGTCTTTTTGCATTGCCAACTGCTGATAATCGAGATTTGCCAAAATGTAAATCACAAGGAGCTCGTGCTGCTTCATATGACTTACTAATTGAACTGACAAAAAATGCACCATCAAATTACATGTTGTTGCATAAAATGTTAATGTTGCAACATAGACCTGGTCCACATTCACCATATCCATGGGATTATTGGCCTAGAGATGATGGACGATCGGAGAGTGGATATGTTGGATTAACAAATTTAGGCGCAACTTGTTATATGGCTGCATGTATTCAACATATTTTCATGATGCCACAAGCAAGAGAAACAATTCTTTCTGTTCAAAGTGATGCGCCTGTTAAACATAAATTAACTTTCTGTGAATTGCAAAAAATGTTTGCATATCTAATGGAAAGTGAAAGAAAATCGTATAATCCTAGATCATTCTGTAAAGTTTATCAAATGGATCATCAACCGTTAAATACTGGTGAACAAAAAGATATGGCTGAATTCTTTATTGATCTCGTATCAAAATTAGAAGAAATGACACCAGAATTGAAGTCATTAGTGAAAGAGATATTTTGTGGAGTTATAAGCAACAATGTTGTTTCACTTGATTGTGATCATGTTAGTCGAACACTCGAAGAATTTTATACAGTTCGTTGTCAAGTTGCTGATATGCGAAATTTACAAGAATCACTTGATGAAGTGACAGTTAAAGATACTTTGGAAGGCGATAACATGTATACTTGTTCAACATGTAGTAAAAAAGTTCGTGCTGAAAAGCGAGCATGCTTTAAAAAGCTGCCACAAATTTTATGTTTCAATACAATGCGATATACATTCAATATGGTCACAATGTTGAAAGAAAAAGTCAATACACACTTTTCATTTCCAATGCGTTTAGATATGTCACGTTATGTTGAAAAGACTTTAATGCCACAACATTATCAAGAAGAGAAATTAAAGTCACAAACAAGTCAAAATGATGATTGCGAGAAAATGGAATGTAATGACAACAAGAGTGAAGAAGAAATTGAATGTAATTCATTCAATGCAAATGAAAATTATGAATATGATTTGGTTGGTGTAACTGTTCATACAGGAACAGCAGATGGTGGTCATTATTATAGTTTTATTAAAGAACGTGATAGTGATAAGAAAATGTCGAATGATCGATGGTTCTTATTTAATGATGCTGAAGTGAAGCTATTTGATCCATCACAAATTGCTGCTGAATGTTTTGGTGGTGAAATGACTGTAAGAACAAATTTTCAATTGAACTTTATATCTTTCATTAATAAATTTTTAATTTTTTAGAGCAAAACATACGATTCAGTTACCGAAAAGTATTTGGACTTCAGTTTTGAGAAAACAAATTCAGCTTATATGCTTTTTTATGAACGTCGTGCAACTAAAGATAAAAAAGAGCCAATCTTTAATGTACCTGGATGTTCATCAAATACTATTGATTTTCCACCAGAAGACATTCCAATGGATGAAGATGATAACTTGATATCAATAAATGAATGTAAAACTCAAAAGATAGAAAAAAGCAAATATAAATCGCTCTTAAGCAAGGAATTAGAAGATTGGATTTGGCAAGACAATCGTCATTACTTGGAAGATCGAAATATATTCGAGCATACTTATTTTAAGTAAGAATAATTTATTAACTTTTTTATATTTTATTCTAACAATTTTTACTTTTAGTTTTATGTGGCAAATCTGTGGTCATGTTCCTCAATCGTTGTTAGTTCTTAATGATATTACTTTCCGTGCAGCACAACTTTCTGTGTCATTTTTCATTGAAACATTTATTCATGCCAAGGAAAAAGTAAGAAAACGAAAAAATGAATAATTTTTAAAATTGAACTCATATAAAAATTAAATTTTAGCCAACAATGGTTCTTTGGGTTGAGTTGCTAACAAAACAATTTAATGCAAGTCAAGAAGCATGTGAATGGTTCCTTGGACATATGTCACAAGAGCCATGGTGGCCTGTTCAAGTTTTAATTCAATGTCCTAATCAAATGGTGCGACAAATGTTTCAACGTCTCGTCATTCATGTTATTCAACGACTTCGTCAAGCACATTCATCTTTATATTTAGAAAAAGAAACGGATGAAGATGGAAATGAAATTATTGGAGAAAAATCTTGCGTGACAAAATTCATTAAATCACTTATTGCGTTAATGGAAAATGGAGCTAAAGCTCATTTAAGACATTTGACAGAATTTTTTGGTTTATTATATGAATTTTCACGAATGGGTGAAGAGGAGACAAAATTTTTACTTCATATTAATGTCATAAAGAGTGTCTCTGATTTCTACTTAGGTCACAAAAATCACAGCAATGTGAGTTCATTATTAAATTTCTTGTTGAGTTTGCATTGAAAAAGACACAAAAATTGTTGTTTTCTTGTATAAATCATAGGTTGACTCTTCTTCTGAAAATGATGATAATTCATCAGATGAAACGCTTTCGATTGATAAAACTCGTCCAGCATCCCTTGATAAAATGATTGCTCTTGTTGCTAATTTGGTAGAAAAATCTCGTGGTGTTGATCAGACTTTGCAGCTTTCATCTAGAGATTATAATGCAATCACAGGTGGAAAAGGTTTTCCATTTCTTTATCAACAGATTAAGGATAACATAAATCCGAATCAAACGAGACTTCTTATTCACGCTCTTTGTCGATATGATGAGAGATTAGCTGGTTCTATCATCACTATGTTGTTTTCAGCTGTAACAAAACATACAGAGGTAAGAAATTTAGAAGACAATAATTTTAAGATAGTAACAAAAAAACTGTCATTATAGCTTTGCAGTCCATTCTTCAAACTTTTGACACTTTTGACTGAATCATCATCTGGTCCTTCTGGTTTGCCTTGCTTTTCACAATTAGTTTTGCAACGTGTTTGGGATGCAGCTGAATTTTGTCCTCAACCATCACTTGAATGGCTTGCAATGCAAGCTCCAAGAAATAAAATTGCTCATGCATGGGTGCTATCAACTGCTGAAAATTGGGTTGAGCAATTTTTAATGGCTAGTTCAAATTTGAGAGTTAGAAATGGTAAAAAAAAGATTTATTTCGAATTAATAGAAGACTGATGTAATTTTCTTTTTAGCTGCTGCAAATCTTTTAGTGTCACTTGTTCCAATTCAATCATTTCGACAAAATTTCAGAGCAACTTCACATCACAAAATAGTTATTCATAATCCTTTAAGAGAAATTTCTGGTGAAGCACAAACAATTTTGCATAGCATTCTTAATATTCTGCTGAAGCTTCTGCGTTCAGCGAAAAATTACACTGATATTAGTACACATGGAACTGTGAAACTTACATCATACTTTAGTTTGATGACTTATTGTATGATTACAAAAACTGAAAAATTAATGCTTGGTCCACACATTAAAACACTTTGGGAATTGTTTCATCCGAAATTATCAGAGCCTAGTGTTCCTACTCATCATAATAAACAAGCATTGTTAGCATTTTGGTATCATGCGACAGTCGATTGCCCAGAAAATGCACAAATTGTTGCTAATAATGTTGAAATCACAAAGAACATTGCATTTAATTATATTTTGTAAGTATATAGAGAGAGACAGAGTTGTTATTCATAGACATTTATGTCTTTATAGACGCAGTGTATGTACAAACGATCGTCTGTATAAACGAAATATTTCCATTTACGTCTATATTTTGTTCTATGTATGACAAAATGTAAACAAATGAAATTTGTAAATTTCTTTTTGCTTCATATCTTTTTAATAACATTGTTATCCATTCTAATTTTATTCCAATTAATAATATTAAACTATAATTAAACAATCAATGCATAAAGCTTAAGTTGAAGCAGTGTTATTTGAAAGATATGAAGCGAAATAAAATTCGCAAGTTTCTTTTGTTTACATTTTGTTATTTCAACATAAACGTCTATGAATAACAACTCTGAATAGAGTAAATATATCAATAATTAAAATTATGTTTGTTTTCTTTTTATAGAGCTGATCATGATGATTCAGAAGTTGTACAATATAATAGATGTATGCTGCCAGCATATTATGGTTTACTCAGATTATGTTGTGAACAATCAAGAGTATTAACAAGACAACTAGCCGGTCATCAAAATTTACAATGGGCATTTAAAAACATCACACCATATCCAACACAGTATCCACTTGCTGTTGATGAACTTTTCAAATTAATGCAATTGTTTGTCAATAAGCATCCTGATTCAACACAAACTGAACTCGATCAAATTTCAATGTTTAGACGTCACACTTTGTCAGCATATTTAGCTAGTCTGGATGCTCGTGTGTCATGGAACACTCTTATATCGGCTTTAAAGATTCTCATTGAAACTGATGAAGATCGTGTATTTTTCGTGAGCAATAGTGGATTGTTCATTTGTTTTGAGGCTTTTCTTACACTTCATTCAATGTATCATGAGGCAACAGCATGTAATGTGATAGAAGATTTACAAGATTTGTTGAGAGAAATTGTACGATTAATTCAAGCAGTTCGTCATCATTGTAGAGAACAAAAGAAACGATATCCACAAACAAGTTTCTTTAAAGGATTATCTGAAGTTATTCGACGATTGTCAACACTTTTAAATACATTCAATCCATCAGATATGAGAAAATTGACTCTAGATATTTTGAAAGAAATGGTTAAATGCGTTCCAAATGAAGCAATAAGTATTTTAACACCAATTCTTGTTCATTGTCATACACAAAATCAGCAACATTCGATGGGTCCACTTGGTTCTTATTTACCACGTCGATCAAAAAATCCTGGCACACCTAATAGCAGCAATAACTCACTTTCGTGGTCATCAAAAAGCACACAAAGACCGCCACGACCACTCATTCAAATGAATATCCCACGCACATTACAATCATTTTCACATGCAAAAGGAATTGATAAGGAATTTGATTTAGCTGTTGAAAATTTCTATAAACCATATCATGAATTTCTCGATGTATTCTTTAGAGCTGCAGTTACATGCAATGCTTTTAATGATACACATGCCAATTTGAGTCTACAAACAGCAATCGAAACTGTTGGATGGCATTTTACATTCTTTCCATCATTTTGGGTTGGATTGAGTAAGAACAAAAATATGCAAAAGTAAGTTAAATTTATAGAATATAATTTAAATTAAAACTAAAATAATGTCTTTATTTAGATACATCGATATGCTATTGAACAACAATTTAATTCACGAATATATTGATAGAATTTTAAAAGATGAAAGAATTTCGTTGAACGATTCAATGATAGCAAATTTTATTGAGATTTTCTATCCAAAGGTAAATTTTATAAATTCTTTAATTAATAATTTTAGAGTTGTTATATAGATGGTCTATGTCTATACAGATCTATTATAGATTTCGTTTATATAGACAATCGTCTCTGCAAAAAGAAATTTTTTGTCTTAGTCCATGTTTAGGTAACAAAATGTAAATCAAAGAAATTTGCGAATTTTATTTCGCTTCATATATTTTAAATAACATCGTATCAACTTGAGCTTTATGCTTTAATCGTTTGGTTATAGCATAATATGGTTAACTGAAATAGAATATGAATGGATAACAATGTTGTTAAAAAGATATGAAGACAAAAGAAATTTGCAAATTTCGTTCGTTTACCCTACGTCAAAATGGACAGAAATTATTCGTCTACATCGACGATCGTTTGTGCATTAACTGCGTCTATAAAGACATAGACGTCTGTAAATAACAACTCTGAACAATTTTATTAAATAATTTCATATTTAGGTACGAACTCGAATGTCAATAACAAAATTGCTGGATAACATTTGCTCTAGTTTGATCAAAAAAGATTGGGAAGAATTATGTGGAGATTTGCATGCAATTAGAATAATTGGACAAACAACAGGATTTCCACAAGCATCGAAAAATAATTTGAAGCAAAATCTTCAATTTGTGCTTCAAAAATGTAAAGATGCAGTGACTAATGAAGGTAAATTATTTAAAATGTTTTTAAAAAATTTAATAAGTTATAAGATATTTTCTTATTATAGAAGAATCTCCACCGAAAAAGCAACGATTGGAAGTATCATCTCCACAAAATACACAACAGCAGCATTCTCAAACTAGTAGTGATTCGGAAGCAAGAAATTCAGAATCAGATAATAAAAGTGACAATGGTGCCAATACAAAAATGAGTGATGAAGAGACAAAAGAGCAAAAGCAGTCAAAACAGACTGCAAGCACAGAACCATCATCGTCAACAACAACAACAACATTACAATTAAATACAAATGTTTATTCATCACGTAATGATTTAATTCGTGATATAGAGAGTCATATTGAAATCATTTTTGAATGCTTTGAATCTGATGATTCAGTATCATCATCAGCTGCTGCTGCTGCTGCTGCACAATCACAATCATCATCAGTAACAGCAGCACCATCAACATCAAAGTCAATGGAAGTTGAAACAAATTCAGTCGATAGTTTAAGTGAAGTTACAATCGCTGAAACAAGTCAGCAAGACAAAATTAATAGTGTTAATGAAAAAGCAGAAACGACAGAAGTCGAAGAGGAGAAGAAGAATATTGATATGGAGGAGAATAAAGATGAATAAATACAAAAATCACACATTTAAAATCATATAATAAAAGAAAATTAAAAATTAATATTGAATATGTTTCTCGTAACGAATTTATGACTGATGATAAAAATTGATATGAAAAAATTTTGAAATTGTTTTCTCTCTCTCTTCCTTCTTTCTCCCCAATTTTTTGCTTTAATGTGAATTCTTAATTATTTCTTGTTATTTTATAAACTGAAGAAAAAACTGTGTCTGACATACATGAAGAATAAAAATTACAATTTTTTTATAAAAGATATTGAGAATTTTATTTAAAGCTCATCTTTATTTTCTAAATTCACTTTTTCATCAAAAGCTGAAGTAGATTGTTATTTTTATATCAACATTTTTTTCTATGATGGCGTTTCTGTATTCGATTTGTAAAATGCCATCAAGATCAATTATAAATTTAATTGTTATAAAGCTATATGTTTTTAATAAGGTTCAACATTATGCAGATAAAAAGAGTTATGCACATAATTTTCTTCTTATTCGTTTTCATGTGAAAAAATCAAGAAGAACAATTTTATGGGCATATAATTCTTCTCATATACATAATGCCGAATCCTAGTTTTTAATATTGAATGAATCTTTTATAAATATTTATAATTAATATAATTTTCGCTTTCATACACTAAGAATAGAATATTATTTTTGAAATTGATAGGCACAAAAATGACAATTTGCTTATTTATCGGTAGCTTTTTGTGTTTTTGTGTTCTTCTTTATCTGTTGATATTGCCTTCAAAAACATATTATTTGTAGATACATCAAGATTCAGTGCATTAATTGTGTCTTGGTCTTTTGAAAAAAAAAAAAAAAACTATCATTTGCTATAGCTTTATCTAAATTGATACCACGTGATGGTTTCATGCCATTAAAATACTATCTTACTATTTGTTGAACCATTGAAATGCAAGTTGAACAACCGATTAGGAAAATGTCATCATTATCATCCTTTTTCATATCAGCTTATCTTTTAAGACTTTTTAAACTGGCTTCATTTTTCATCTAAACAAACCCATATTCAATTCTTTAAACTTGACACGTGAAAGTGACTTGCTAAAGTCTTCGCCTTTAAAAGCTGTTCAATTTAAATAAGGACTTTTTGACTTGCTGAGAGATTACGTTTAATATTTTCGATTTCATGATAGAGTTTTTGCATAGAGCATTTGTCTTTGCGAATATACTTGTCCTTCTTTTATAGTAATAATCCTCACACATAATTTTTAATCTTGATCTGATATGAAACACATGAAAATGGAATAAAAGGATTCTTATTGTAATTTTTTGCTGAATAAATAACAGATGTTTTTTTCCATAAACAATAAGTCTTGTAAATGTTGTATTTCATTCTTATTTTAACACATTTGAGAATATCATCAAAAAGTAAAAAATTCAATTTATAAATATCAAAATAAAATGAAAAAGTTTAAAATTATTTGTTTAATAATCGTATTGTGTATATCAACTACATCAGCAGATAATGGATTATATGAATGTTTTAAAGGAGCTAATTTTTGGTGTCAACAATTAATGTAAGCTAAATCTCAAATCGTTTCGATAAATTGTTGCAACTAAAATTCAATTAAGTTTTAGTTAATCGTGAAACGATTTCGAATCCTGCTATAAATTTTTAATACCTGAAATTACTTTAATTTAAGAAATGCTAAAAATTGCAATACAGTTGATTTCTGTGTTAAAAATGTATGGATAAAACAATGTGTGAAAATTGATTCAAGCACTGTATGCGAAAATTGCAAGTTGTTTGTTGATCATGCACGTCATATGATAGATTTGAAAAATACAGATGAAACGACTTTAAAAACTTTTAAATGGTTTTGTAATAAATTTCGAATGTATAGTAAAACTAATGCTTGTAGAGATATGATTAATGATAGAATAGAGATTTTAAAATTTCTATATTCTGAGATAAATTCTAATGTAATTTGCTCATTACTTAAATTTTGTAATAATCAAGAGTATAAAGAAGAAATGCCAGAGGAAACAAATTATGAAGTTGAAATTGAACCTGAAAATCCTGAGGAATATATTAAAATTACAATTAAATCTGAAATAGATGAGAGCTTTTATTGTGATTTCTGCAGAGCTGCTGTAATGTTTACCCAACAAAGAATTATTAACATCAATTCAAAGGTAAAAAATTTTTGTCTCAACTTTAAAACAAGTTTTCTCACTTATTACTTCATCAATTCTCACATTTTATTTATTATTTAAAAAATAAATTCTTGTACATTTTTCCTAAATAATGACAATTGCCATTTTTCGACATATAATTTTTATTTCTCAAACATAATTTAAGACAGTAAACAAAAGCAAAATATTTCATTCAATTCATGATAAAAGCTATTTTAACACGTTTATTTTGTTATGCTGATTAATTTTCTATCGATTTGCGTTAGCTTTAATATCTAAATCAGTAGAAAATTGAATTCTTTGTTTTCATCAAAGATTTGTAAATGTAAACAAAATGTCCAGAGTTATGTTCAGCATAAAAGATAAATTTTTAAAGAAAGAATCAGTGATACAAGGAGATATACACGGTGGCGAAAGTGGCGAATTTTTCGCCACCGTGTCTATATCCCTGCAGTGATATGATTAAGATAAGTGACTAAGAATATTCTTTAAATTTCTAGCTTTAAAACAAGATCAATTTCGTGGAATGAAAAATGAAGAATTTTAAAACATTAAATTTCTTTTCTTTAATGTCTTTTAAGATTGAAGATAGTATACAAAAAAGTTTAACAACAATTCTATTTACAAGTTTCCATCATTTCTTTATGGTTTGAATTATTATTAAGTGAGAAAACTGCCGAATTAGACACATTTATTTATTATAGTTTCAAAATTACAACTTTAAATTCATTACAGGATGAAATCAAACGTGAATTTGAAATTTCATGCAGTGCTTTGTTATATTCAAATTCAAAATTGTGCCAAGCATTTCTTGATAAATTTTCTGATCAAATTGCTGATTTATATGATGTGAAGCAGAGTTCATTTCAAATATGTGAATAATTCTGCAAAATAAAAATAAGAGAAATTTTCAATTATGATGATGAGGAAAGATGTCTAATTTGTGAAATAATCATGATGATATTTGATGAACAGCCATCTAATATGAAACAACAAGTGGGCTATTTTTCGTATTTTGCTGAAAGTATTTGTTCAATATTGCATTCATCTAAACTCAACAAACCGTGTAAAGATTTTTTTGACTTTTATCAACCTTTGATAGAAAGTGAATTAACAACAACATCACCACTTGAAATTTGTGAATCTATTAGAGTATGTGATAAATCAAAAGAAAAACAATTAGATAAAATGATGAATGATACTTCTACTTGCGTTATGATGAATTTAAAAGAAGACTTAAACGAAGACATTTGTGAAAGATTTCCAAAAAAACTCGTTGAATTGGTAAAGTTTCATACAGTGTTGTTACCGTAGATGTCTATGGTCTACGTAGACAAATCAACACGCAAATTTACATACGCACGTAGGTCTAGACGGTCTACAATAACAACACTGGTTTCATAAATAAAATGATTTTTACAATAATTCATCTCTTTTCACAGTGTCGCATTTCATTGGACTTTCATAGAGATTATATCAAAGAAACCAGTGGATCATCAAATAATAATATTTTTAGACTTCAATTTTGTGTAAATGATCTTTATTTAAAGAGTATGGAATCAGTTGATGTGAATTCATCTAAAAATTAAAGTTTTAATCGAACAATAAAATATTTCATTTAAGAGCAATGTTTCGTTATAGAGGGCGCTAGAATATTTTATTTTCGCAAATTTCTGACATTTCCCTTACTTTTCTATGTTCAGAACATTTTAGTCGTTAATTGCCATTTTTTTATTTATATTCTTGTCAAGTATGACTAGTATAAATGACTTAGAATTCGAAAATTTGTGAGAAACATTTTTGTTTCTCTTTGACAAAACAACTGTTGCATAAGCAACTTATAGACAAATTTTAATTTTTGATTTATTACAAGCTTCATTTATAAAATTGTCGCTCACTTTGAAAGTTTATAAAATTTGCAAACAGTCAATACCAAAAGCATAAAGATTGACCATGCAGTTTTGAGAAAAATTAATTCTATAAATGAAAAATTTGTAATTTGCCAACGCTAATAAAAGTCAAAATATTTAGCTAATCAATGAGTAATTTGCTTTATTTATTAGTAGTAATTAAAATTTTAGTACAAAATATATCTTTTGAGAGCTTCAGCTTTGAGAATAAGTTAGGGTTCGGAATTATGCAGATAAGAAGAAGAAGTATGCGCATAAATTTCTTCTTCTTATTCATTTTTGTATGGAAAAATCAATAAGAAGAAGAAAATTATGCGCATACTTCTTCTTCTTATCTGCATAATTCCGAACCCTAGAATAAGTTTATAGTTGAAGAGAAATTTCAATTTTATGAAAAATTACATCAAAAACAAAATTTTAGATTCACTCTTAAGTAGAAAGAAAATTTCCAATATCAACCTTCTCATATAAATCGCTTATAAATTCACGAGTAACAACATCCTTCTTAAGCATCATTCTTGCCATTACAAGAACAAAAGCTTTAATTGAAATGATATAACATTCATTGAAATTTTTCAAATCTTCATCACTCTCTTTTTGATTGAAAATGTTTGTAAAAATTGCATGAGATTCAGGAAATTCAGTAGTGATTTGATTATTGAGTCCATCAATTAGTTTAAATGTCGATTGATAAATATTTGAACTGTTTTTAACTGTTGCTATTGTCTTAAGACATGTCAATTCTTTGCTTTTAAGAAGGTCATAAACTTGAGCATAATGAGTTGTGACAAAGACAAAAGGTGTAAGATTACTGCCACGATCAATGAAATGTTCAAGTGTTGCAGTGAGTAGACAAATTCCATCTTTGTAATTTGTTCCTTTTCCAAATTCATCAATTAAAATTAACGAACGATTTGTGCTGTTCATAACGACTTTTGACATTTGCTGAATGTCACTCATAAAAGCAGATTCATTACCTGAAATTGACTCTGGTGTATATATTCGAGTGTATATTGAATGCAGTACACTTATATTGCAAGATTCGCAAGGAACAAAACAACCAATATGAGTCAAATAAGCAATTAATGCAACTTGTTTCACATAAATGCTTTTTCCTGATGAATTTGGTGCTCGAATTATGTTAATAAATTGTTTGTTCTTTTGATTGATGATTGTTGTGCTTGGAATAAATTCTTTAATTTGCTCAACTAATGGATGTCGACCATTTATAATTTCAATTGTTCTCGTATCTGTAGCAAGCAATGGCTTTGTATAATTTTGTTTTGCAGAAATATTTGCAAATGCAATAAGACAGTCTAATTTGGCACACATTTTTGCAATTTCAACAAGTTCAGCAAAATTCTCATGAATGTAAGTGATAAGTTTGTTGAAAATTTTCATTTCATGTGCAATGATGTCGGTGAATCTTTCTTTATACTCATCATTCATTTGCACACATTTCGGTGTTTTGAAATAAATTGCAGTGTCAGTCATCATGAGCATTTCAATATTATTTTCTGCCATCAATGACATATTTAATTGATCACTCTTCAAAGTTGTTCCTATAGCGAATCCAATTTCAGGATAATAAACATATTGAAATGCATTTGCTGAATCATTCAAATCTACAATTGTTTCATCAGGATCAATTTCATTACAATTTTCAGTAAAATCTATCAGCGATTCAATTTTTTGATCTAATATTGGATCAATTCCTTTCTTGACCATGAATCTTTGCTTTTCTTCAATTGCTTCCAAATCAACAACTTTATCGAGAGCAAATAAAACTCCATTAACTGTTTGACCTTCTTTACTATATTCTGCTAACAATTTAAGAATTGTATCCTGAATAGAATTACTAGGAAGTGAAGCACATAATTCACAAATGCTAAAAGCACTGTAACATGCACGTTTAAATGACTTCCAATCAATTGTTCTTCCGTGACTTTTTATGATTCGTTGAAAACAAGAATTGATATTAATAAAACCACTCAAGAAATGTTTAATTTTCGTCAAATGATCAGCATTTTCTTTTTTCATACACCATTCGACTGTTGAAAGTCTCATATTGATTTCATTCAAATCACATGTTGGTTGTTTCAATAAATTCTGTCAATGAATTAAAAGTTTTAAATTTTGTTGAAATTTCAACCAGAGACCGAAGTCGACTGAAAAATTATATTTTAAGTCGATTTCAGGCTCTGATATTAATATAAAATTAAATACCTTAAGCTCTTGAGAACCATTAACTGAAGAACATTGATTGAGTAAATTAAATAGTGAAAGACCATCTTTTCGAACTTGAATTTTAAAACTCGATGGATGATAAATGTTTGTAAAAATATTAAGAGAATTAAATGTCATGTCATCGAGAAGAACTTGTGAATCTAAATGCGAAAGAAGAATGTTTGTAATTATTGGATTTACTTCTAAATTGAGAAAAACATTTTTCCATTTCATATGATTTTCTGTTAAATATCTCAATAAATTTCCTAATGAAACAACAAAGAGATCTTGCTTCATTGGAAAAGCAGAGTCCATAAAAATCATTTTATCAGTATTTGATGCATTTGAAGGTAATCCAGGCAAATCCAAGTTGTAAATTTTATTGCGAACATCATCTAGTTTTTGCTTGCTTTTTAGATCGAAATTATAGAATGTCAGATTAGAAGCATTTGCATTGGATGTTTTTGACTTTTTAACTGTGAATCTTTCAATTATTTTTACAATTTCGCTTTCTGAATTGCATCCATCAATATTAAGAAATTTGACTAAATCTTCAAGGAAAATGTTTGATCCACTTGCAATTAGAAAAGATGGCTCAGTTTGACGAAAAAGACTTCTTAAATAATCCTAAATATAGATATTAAAATAGATAAATGTTCTATTATAAATTTCATTTGTTTACTTACATATTGTGGTCGAATATCTGCAAGTTCATTTAAAATCTGAAATTGTGAAAATTTGTAAAATTCTGAATTTCAAAAAAATCTAATATATTCTTACAAATAACTCTAAAGTTGATAGATTATAATAAACTGCTGCTAAATATCCACTATCCCAACACAATGAAAGAATTATTTCTTGATTTTCTTCAATATTTTCGTCAAAATTATTCAGATCCATTTTGAAATATTTCTTAAGTTCAAAATAAAGTTCAAAATAAAAATTAAATTCAAAAAACGTTGTAAAAATTGAACACAGAAATTGAATTTGGAAAGAAATAAATTTTTATTTGTGACGAAAAAGCATGGGCATAAATAATGATTATATTTTTGATCAACAACCAGAAGCGATTGTCGGGTATGTATAATTTATTTTATTTAAAAGAAATATCGGCTTAAGAATTGTCTGATTAAAGTTGCAAGGAATTTACTGGTGAACTCATGTTTTTGATAAAATGGAAAGGAAAAAATAATTTTGCTTTTGTGCCAGCAAAAGAAGCAAATGTCAAATATCCACAAATGGTGATTCAGTTTTATGAAGAACGATTGACTTGGCATTCAAATGCTACAATAAAAGAAGTAAAGAAAAATTAAAAACGAATTCTGAATGAAATTAAATCAAAGATGAAGCTCATCAGCCTTATATGAAATTTATTTTTATTTATTGAAGTCTATATATCAAAATAAAATATATTCCAAGGTAGATCTTTGTATCTATTAATGGTTTAGAAAAGAAAGCATATTAAAATTCTAAGTTAATCATGGTTTTTTTAATCATTTTAAAAGTTGTCCATTTTGAATAAATTCTTTACCATTCTTCATTATTTAAATCAGTTTTTATTCATTCTTCTATCTTCTTTTATACCCTTTCTTTCTCTAAAACTCATTTTATGTCTTGCTTTTTTTGTTATTCTTAAAACATTTTTTCTTTCATTGACAATAAAAAATGTCGGCAACTTCCTTCAAGTTACTTTTTTATCGTCATTAAATGGATTTTAGGAGTCTTAAATTATCATGATTCATTGTGGGATGTCACTATATATTTCTTTTAATTGAAAATTTGTTGATTATAACAATAACGGTTATTTTATATTTAAATTATTTATTATAAAGCTGCGCTTTCTATGTTTATATTGGTTAGTTAGCTAAAGTTAGTTTTCTAATCGAATAGATCGTGAAATAAAATTACAATTGTTTTAATAATTGAAAAAGGATTTTTCAATAACAAATTAAGTTAACAGTAATATTGTTATTGACAATTCTTTCTAAAGTCAGAAGAAAATTTTCACACCTCTAAAAAAGTATGAACGAACATATGCTCTAAAATTAGTTTCTTTTTTCAAAGTATAGGGTAAAGGAACCTCAATTTGACCTACTCCAAAAATTGACCTATTTTGTATTCCGATGAAAATGACTATTTGAACTCAATAATCACATGAATATGATTCATTTTTACTATTTATTAAGTATTAATTGAAAATCTAAATACTTCAATCAGTATTTATTGCAATATTTCCATTTTCTTTTTCACAAATAATAATTAAAATTTTGACCCATTTTGTTTTCGCTGTTTTCACTTGAATTAAATGATTTTATGAATTCCTTAAGCACTAATTTTATTTAAAACCCTTTGAACTACACTTTATAACTTTAAATTACACATTTAATTGAGTTTTAAGTCACTTAAACTAATCAAATATGCCGGAACCTCTTTTTGACCTAATTAGGAACCTCGATTTGACCTATTGTTTTGTAATAATCGGTTAAACTTTTTTGTAAACAAATGATTCTTGTAAAACAATTTCCACAAATTTCATCTTAAATACTAAAAAAAATAAATGAAAATGGTAGTAATCGAACGGGGATTTAATGAACTACATTTTAAAATCATTGCAGAAACGATTTGAAGTAAAAAACTTTTCATAACAAATAGGTCAAACTGAGGTTCTTGATTAGGTCAAATCGAGGTTCCACTAGGTCAATTTGAGGTTCTAGCATATTCATTAATATTGTGACAAAACAATGAATTCTTGAGTTTAAATAGAAATCCAATTTGAAAGAGTAAACTAGATTGTATAGTTTAGTGCAAATTCCAGAGAGAATAATAGAATATTTACAAAGTTATTAATGTTTATTTTTGAAAAATCAGTGACATAGGTCAAATTGAGGTTCCATTACCCTATAATATAAAATATACAACAAAGCATGTGGTGTATGATTCAATAAGATAAACACAAGACTCGGTCCAAAAAGAAGAAAAAAGTCACGCATCAGGATCATAAATGGCATACGCACATATTGCTCTGCTTTGATTTCTGTATTTTATGATTATTTTTAATATATTGCCTCTGCATGCCCTTATCAAGAATTGCGCAAGAAACAGCACACTTGTGTGATGGCAGAAAATTTCTGAAATATTGTAATCGAGCAGTAAAATTCTTTATCAAAAGACTCATTTTAACGATACATATGAACATATGAGACCATAAAATGGCACTCTCTTCTCTATTGGACTTTGTCAGCAAAGACTGTAAAATAAACTTTATGTTTACATACACAAGGATCTCTAGAATAAAAAGTTAATTTCAGAGCAGTAATATTTTTGTTCATCAAGGGACGCATTAAAAAGTTAATTTTCCAGCAGTTTTCTTTCATTATTAAGAGAAGAATTTTTATTGAATTCTCATTTTAATTCGAATAAACTTTTTTTTATCGTATTTCATGCTTCTCTTTTTCCCTTTAGCTTCTTACATGATTAAAATTAAATTCTTTTTTGCTGTTCTTATTCTTTTGCCACTGAACTAAAATTTCCTTGAAAAAGGGTAACAAGAACATACCGCAGAAGCATAAAAAATTTGCTCTTTTAAGAAAAGCCATAAAAAATTTTTGCTGCCTTCTTTCTTCTTTCTTGTGTTGTAAATTGCTCCAAATATGAAAATATTTTTGTGTAACATTTTAAATGGTTTAATGTGCGTCGGAAACTGAAAGAATTGTGTGTAGAACAAAGCATGCAACTATTTTATCTCTGTGTTATTTTTTTTGAAGAACGAAAGAGGTTTGTTTGGTTAAAATTTAGAATTTTGTTTTCATTGTTTGAAATGAATATTTAGTTATAAATCATCTTTTGCTAAGATATGAAGTGAAAAGAAGAGTTTTGTGTTTAGTTAAAATGATATTTTTGTAGATATTTTCTCAACAAGTTGTCAATAATTTCATCTTTTTCTAAATTGATTGATTAAAAGTGAATAAACAGAAGATTTTGTTTTTGAATTTGTGATTTTGTTAGTTAATATGAATTCTCGTAATTACATTTACTATGAAAAATGTTAGAAATCAAGCAGAAAAAGAGAAATATCTAGTCCGAGTGTAATCGTTGATAACTGGATTTCTGGAATCCAACAAAAACAAATATTTTGAAGTGAAAAGTGTTTCCATCTAAACAAAAAGTGAATTCAATTTGTGAACTTGATATTAAACAGATTTAATCTCAATCTTAGAAACCGAGCAGAATAAGAGAAACTTTGACATGTCTAGTCCGAGCGGTATTCAGATCCGCGTCTCTTGATTGCTGGTTAGTTACTTTTAAAACTAATCAAGTTGATTCATCTGTATCATATTTTCAAGACAATCAATTAACTACTTTTGGAGGAAGCATTCTTTCATATACACTCTAGGTGATTTCTATTTAACTTATTGTTACTCTTGTATAAAAAATAGTCAAGAAAATGAGTCTTTTGCTTAATTATCTCAATAAAGTTCATTTAGATTAGGCAGAAAAATTTTCAAGACACTTGAAGAGAAATTTTTTTGATTTAAGAAGGACGCTAGATCAATATCACAATTATTCATTATATCATTATTATTATGAACTCAGATCAGAAAGGAAATAAAATGTATCTATCTATTTTAGCCCTAAGCTATCGTCAGACATACTCAAAGTCTTGCAAATTGCCATCTTAAACTCCTATTATCTGTTCTTATAGTGAAGTTATCGTTGACAACTAGATTTTTAAACTTCAATAGCTTAACTTTCAGTTTATCTAAAATTAAATTTAGGCTTAATTTCAAATGGCGCTTGGCAAAACAGTGTATCTAAAATGATCATCAATCCACAATAAATTAAATCAAATACCAAATTTTAAATTCATCAAAAAGAATCAAGAATACCATCAAATTCAATTTATTTCAAATAAAAAAAACTAAAAACATTAAATTCCAATTATGCAAATGAAGAACGCTATCTTATTTTAACATTCCCATGACTACAGAAAAAATTTAAAATTCAAATTTAAAACTCATCTTCTTTTAATGCAATAGTATCAATTTTCAAAATGAACTTCCCTCCTTTTTTAATGGACGACAACGACGACAAAGATGACAAAAGCAGCATTTCAAAAATAACTTTTTATTGCTAACATCCCTCATCTGAAATTTACATAAAATTCATCTCAGCAAAAAAACAAGAAGGCATATGACGACGACAACGTCTCAAAAATTGTTGACTCAAATTTATCCATTTAAAAGACAGAGCAAGAGTTCTCCATGTTAGATAATAAAAATGAGAATTCTTTAGGGTAGCTCTTGAATGAATCACATTATATAAAAGCGAAGAAAAAGAAGAGGAAAAAGAGAATAAAAATGTCGTATTTATAATTTATTTCGATTGCAAACAAAATGTCAGAAGTGGTATATGGGAGAACACTCTTTTTTTTCTCCCTTCAATATAGCACACAATAGCAATAATTTCACCCTCGTAAGAAATGAGAAAATATAAAATTTTTAATTTTTCTCTTCAGTTCACAATTTTGTTTGAAACAGCTTGAAATATTCAACATTCTCTCATTCCATTTAGAGTGATTTTCAAAACATCAAATTTTCTGTGAGTGATTTTACGACCACTCTTTCTGCTGTTGTTTTTTGGAAGAAGAGAAATAAATTGAATTTTGTTGAATTTAACGAGTTTGCCATTAAAAGTCTTTTCTTGCTTTTATTTTTAAGTAAATTTAAGAGCCATATTGTTTTGAATTCTTGATTCTTGATATGTCCAATGGAGTTGATGCTAATGTAGTGTTTAGATTAAAATTCTTTTTAGAAAAATGGTCCAGGCGAGGAAACTTTCGATTTTTGTAAATATTGTACATTATGGAAACTGAGCAGAAAAAGAGACATGTCTTAGACTGAACAGAAATTGAATCTTCGTCTATTTATTTCTGGTCATTAAGCTATCGGCGGACATCTTAAAGTTTGGCGACAGAATGCCAACTTAAACCTCTCTAACTGCTCTTATAATGAGTTCTCGATGTAACCAGATTCTATAGTATCCAACATATTTTGACTAAAATTCACTGCAGAATAGCTGAATTCATTTACTTTATGCTCTCTTTATTATTAATTCATTCAGAAATCAAGGAATAAATAAAGTTTGAATTTTTGTTTTGAAATCGAAATGTTTGAAAAATGTAAACAAAAAAAGAAAATTTACTATTTTCTGCTTAAATGAGCTTTTAAACTGCAATATATCACTTTATAATGATAAAATATGATAACATAAACCTTCGTTGAGTGTTGTAAATGATTTTAGTAAAGGTAATATGTCCATTTTAGCACGAACAAAAAACTGATCTTTTTTGATCTTGAATGATCCTTGATCGATCTTTTTTGATCTTGAATGATCTTTTATCGAACTCAATAAATCTTAAATGACCTTAAACGTTCTTTACTATCCCTTATGAACAGAGCTCGAAGTCGAATAAAGTCGAGTAAAAAATTGAATGCCAAGTCGACTAAATTTAGTCAACTTCGGGCTCTGTTTATCTATTGTTCTGACTGGACGGACTCTGTTATTATCTATTCATGATCTTTTGTGATCTTTTTCCGAGTATCCTCGCCTGGAAAAAAGTAATAAATTGATTTTACCGTGACTCTTACTAAAGTATCATTCTTTTGATCACCAATAAAACGCTAATAGATTTATTGTTGAACTCTAAAACTTTACAATACATTAAAGTGTAGCGTTAAATATTTGACAATTAACAATTTAGTTTATAACTCGTGTGTATGTGAGAACTATCAAAGAAATAAAAAGTTATTATTATCGGTCATCATAAAATGGTAGATTTAAATAAACTACCTCAAATAAAAAGTCAAATAGACGATAAAATTAAAATAACATTAACACATTCATTAAACGATCAAGAGAAGAAGTTTTTTATGAATTTATGAGCTGTAAATCGCTTAGATTTCAACTTCACGTGAGTTCATACATGAAATTAATTATGTATACATGAATACACTCATATCACAAGCAAATAACAAAATTTTATGATTCTTTTGTAACTAAATAATTAGAATAAAAGAATTAAACCGACTCTCAATGCCTCTTTTTGTTTATATTTATCGAATAAATATTTATTCTCAAAATATTTTACTTTCAAGCGATTGTGTGAATTTTATAACACTTTATTTAGTATATCTCTTTCCTTTTATTATCACAAACATTTTATCTAATGTGTCATTTTTAACTATTTGTTGACTTTTTTTGTGTTTTTGACATCATGTCAGTGATTAAATAAAAGAAGAAAATTCAAAAATCTTTGTCTGAATTTAATTTTTTACACTTTTTCAGCTTTAAAGAATAATTAAAATAAGAAAATTTCACTTTTAGTGTCAGTAAGTTAGATATTAAGAGAATATTCACTGAATCGAAACGCTAAAAAAATGAGTAAGTTGCGCGAAATGTAAATATTGTTTTGGGACACAAAATATTTGAAAATTTTAATTATTATTTAGTATTCTTTATATTGCAATTAATTTAGTAGTTTCTAATCAATTGAATGCTTAGAAAACGAAATATAAAAAGATAAATTTTTTGTTTACATTTACAAATGTTGCTTGTCATTTTGTATTGTTTTTGTTGCGCAAAAAATCTGTCTTTAACACGAAAACCAAAGAGTGATAATTCTCAATTTTTGTAACTTTTCGTAGTAAAACACAGTATTTCGTTGCTATACGCCGCTTTTGTAGAATTCCGTAGAAAAACGTTGCAAAAATATTTCGTTAACAAAAGTTGAAATTTTACTCTTGACAAAAACGCGAACAAGGGGAACACAGCTTTGATGAAAGAATTTCTTTTGTTCATTGTTTACAAACAAAAATTTTTAAATGCAAAAAATATTTTACGCTAAATTCTAAGCTTCTATAGTAGTAAAAACGCTTCAGTATTGTTTATAATTGACGTTTTTAATGAAATGAAATGTTTTCCTTATTAAATAAAAGAGAAATTAGTAAATTTAGAATTTTTTTGCATCTTTCGTTAAAACTGTTTTCCTTCAGTGCGCAAAAAATACTCGAAAATTAGCGAAATGCGTAAAATTTGGACGAATTCTATCGCGCCATTCCTTTGCCAGATACAATTCATCAAGGGAATGTTCACTGGCTAAAAGAAATTCGCCCAATTTTCGCGCAACAAAATGACAAGCAACATTTGTAAACAAAAATTGAATCTTTTGAAATTATTCACGCGTTTTTGCGTTCAGTTGATTAAAAATTGACAATACATAGTGATTTCGCGCTAGTAAATATTACTTTCCCAGATAAAATTTATTTGTGAATTTAAAATTTTTCTATTAAGTGAATAAAGCGAAAAATGTTTTGCGTTTAACAAATTCTTATTTTTTCGAAAAACACATTTCTCATCAAAAAAGCAGTTCAAAAATTTAAATTTTAACGGTTAAAATAAATATTGAAAAATTCTTCTATTTCATGTTGCCTTTATCTCTCTTTTCCAGCTCTTAAAAATATGTCATAATAATCACACTTATTAGAGAAATTATTTTCACAAAGAAAGAAAAGAAAAAAGGAGCGTGAAAAATTAAGACTTTCTACACTTTCACTCAAGCTTAATGAAGTTCTTTATGGCGCACCCAAAAGAAAAAAATTCATCATTTGCCATTTTGCTATTGGACACAGAACAAATGTTTTGTCAGCGCATGTCTTGAATACTGAATGATTGTTTTCTCTAAGAATGAGAAATTTTTTACTTCGTTTCGGTTTTTATGCATTTGTTGGAAAGAGAAAGAGACACCAAGTGACTTTGTGACATAATATGAAAGAAAGAGAGCAAAAGAATTTATAAAGTTAGTCAAAAAAGAATTTTAAAACGCATTTTAAATGAATTTTCTTGTGTATAGACAAAGTGAAGAAAGAAAATTGAAAAATTTTGTTAAAACAAACACAAAGAACGTTATATATTGTGCTACTCCCTTAAATACATTGAAGAGTGAATAAGAGAGAATTTTTATGAGCATAGAAGCAGCAACATAACAAAATTTTATACTTGGATTAGACATACAAAACGTCATCGTCGTCATTGCTAATAGAATTTGGTCTTGGTGTATTTGAAACAATAGCTGCTGCCGCCTGTATATAAAAACTTTTTTTTATTTTTTGTTTCGGCCTCGATTTACAACGCCGACAAAATAAAAATCAGTTCATCAGTTTAGTTCAATCATTCGGCATGTAAAGTCTTGAAAAATAATAAAAAAGTGTGATAGTGAAAGAAAAGGTATAAAATAATTTTGACACATTCATAAAACTGTTTTTATATGAAGCAATTTTAATTTTATTTTTATATTTTTCGTTCATTCATGTTTATCATTTTATTCGTATGTGTTGTGTGCATAAAAGAATTTTTATTTTAGTGTGAAATGATGATGACTACAAATTTTAATTATAATTTTGATGAGATTTGGTGGAGAAAATTCAATTAAATTTTTTTCTCTTCTTCTTCTTTCATTCATTTTTATTGACAAATCAGCAAAAGTGAAAAAAAAAAAAGTTTTTTTGCCTGTGCAATATTTGATACCAAAAAAGATAAAAAAAATTAGAGACAGAAAAAGACAGTCAAAGTGACATAAAAGAAATTTAAATGCAAACTTCTTTAATGCAAAAGATTGAACAAATCAAACAGGGTGAGTAAAATATTTTTTATTTAATTTGAAATTTTGAACAATTTAGTAAGATTTTACTTGTTGATTTGAATTCATAAGAATGATCTAGTGATCTTATAACACTTACATTTTTGGAAATAATCAAGATAGGGACAGGTCAAAATTTTTTTTTAATTTTGAAGCTCGTCTACTGACAGTAAAAAAAGTTGGGGCACTAGCTTTTATAAAAAATTTTATTTGAATTTTTCAGTTAATTCCTAAGATATATTTTGCAATGAAAGTTTAAACTTTTGTTCATCTTTCAGAACCAAACAAATTTTACTGAAAGTTTTGCTCCTTTAAGAGTATTTCGGAAATAATGAAATTATTTGACTAACTTGAGGACGCTTCCAAAGTTCTTAAATCTAGCACAATCTTTGGCTATTTTCACCAGCTCAGTTATTCTAATGCTCTGCTGAGATGCTAATTTCCGCATTGTAAACTATCAAGTAATATTAAGGCGCCTTTGCTTTCGACTTACTGGCGCTTTTCAATAAATCACTTGTCTTATTATCTCTTCAGGACTCTTTCTTATTGTATGTTTAATTCAGTTTCACTTTCTTCTCCCTGTCAGTGTCAATATGGCAATATTCTGTTCTAACATACTAGTTGAAATTGCTGAATATTTTTAAACAGTAGCACAGTCAAATTTCAGTCCGTCGTGCATATATAAATTTGCTTAAACGGCGAACTTTGTGGCAAAATTTTATTTTCCAAAATCAGATCAATTTGTGATTCTTGCATCCGTATGACAGTACTGTCTTAACATTGATGTTGAACAATCTTTTTTACAACTTTAATGAGAGAACGCTAGATGACCACAAAAATTGCTTCTTCGATATTTTTCAAACAATGAATTTTTTGTGATTGAGTTTGAGGAATTGTATTGGAAAGTTTAAAGCAAAAAAGTTGAAGAAAAGAAAAGAAATTGAAAGGAAGAAGAATAATAAAAATTTGAGAGAGGAAAAGGAAGTTAAAATATGTAAATTATACAATAAAAATATTTTTAGTTGACATCTTTCTTTAGAATAATTAGTTAGAGATAAAATATTTAAACTCAATAAAATTTTCATATTTCGTTCGAAATTTTCACTTTTTTCTTAAATGAAAAACTAAAACTCTTCAAAATCATCAAATTTTTTAACAAATTAAAAATTTTATAAAAACTCGAAAGTTTTTATTTTCAAACATTAAAAGTTTTTGGAAGCAAAAATTAAAATCAATAAAAGTCATAAATGAAATTTATTAATACTTTGTCTCACACCAATGTCTAAAATTTCAGCAAATTTCGTGCTTTGTAAATTTTTCATACCTAAAACGACTTTTTTGCTAAAGTTTTTGACCATTTTCGCGTGAATGTCGATTTGAAATTGTCGTGAAAAGACAAGAGAAAGCAAGGAAGAAGCTCATTTTGGTCTACTATTTTGTTACACTTTTTTATAAATTTTTTACAATGTGTTTATAGTTGCATTTTATGACATGGCAATTAACTATCATTTCTAGAAGCTCATTTTAAAGGCCTTTCAAATTTTAATTTATTTTATTTAATTAATTGAAATAGTAAAATTTTATAAATAAACACCTGAAGGCATCTTAGTTGGTTAGAAGTATAAAAATTTTTTTAAATAAAATCAACTTAGGTGGCACAATAAAATTTATTAATAGATAAATTTGCATAAATTTTGAAATTAAAATTTTTTCGTTAAATTAAAAAATTCTGAAAATTTTTAACTTTTAACGAAAATAAAATTTTTGAATTTTGGAAATTCGTTAAAATGTATAATATTACCTAAATATTTACTAAAAAAATTTGAGCAAAAAAAATTGTTAAAACTACAATAGATTAGTTCTTTAATGAGATCATTTATCATTCAAAAAACACAATATTCTTGTTATTTGTTGATTCTTAAATTGAAAATTTAATTTAGAATTTTTGAAAGAAATTTTGAGTAATTTTCTGTTTATCTCAAGGGAAAAATAATTCTGTTGAAAAACTTAAAATAACCAGAAGATGGACAATATGACTGATGATTTTGTTGTTTTTTAAGAAGTTGAGATAATTCTTAAATATCCGGATAGTTTGTATACCTTGGAAAATAATGAAAGATAACGGAAATATCGAAAAATGATAAAATAAAAAAGAATTTTCTCAACAATTTCACAATTTCGACTATTCAGATTTTGTTTCTTTTAAATTCACTTGAATTTATTATTTTTAAATTTCAGTATAAAAAAATTTTAAACTTTAATTTTATTGCTAAACTAACAAAAAATTTTCTTCATTGCGGCATCTTAGAGACAAAAGAATATTACTTTTCAGGTGCTCATAAAAATATTTTATTAAGGTCATTTTATTTCTTTTTAAAATATGCCATAAAATCATTGAAAATATTTTAAATTTTTTTGACTATAAAGCTATAAAAAGATTAATGATTTTTTATTATTTATTTTAAATTAATGAAATTAAAGAAAAAGTGTAGAAATAGAGCAATTATAAGGAGAAAATTAGAGTTTATTTTTTTAACATTTTTTTCCTCTAAATCAATTTCCATTTTCATATTTTAAGTTTAACTTTTTATAATTTTTGAAGTAATAAAAGTTTAAAAATTAAATCAATTTAAATTTGCAGAAAATATTCTCAATACTCAAACTTTGAAATCTTTCAACTTCTAACTTAAATTCAACAAATTTTAAATTTGATTAAAAATTAGTTTTTTTTTGTAACTAAATTCAGTACCAGACTCTTCTCAAACTTCATCTTTTTTTTTTCTTTACTTCCATGATTTTTAAAATACAAATCTTTTTGATTCTTCATCTTCATTTCTCCATAATCAACTTCATCATCACCATAGTGGAAAGTAATAAACCAAAAAACGAGAATGAAAAAGATTATTCAACCATTTTACTAAAAAAAAATTATTTCTTAGAACCGCCTTCTTTTTTCTCTTCTCAGTGATCCAAAATATTGAGATTCTTTCATTTTTTAAAGTTATGTTGCTTTCTTAAAATCATGCTAATGTTTGAAATACTTTTTAACATACAGACTGATTAAATTTTGAATTTTACTAATTAATTGAAAAAATGAATCTAAACTTTATTTCAAGGGGTTAGAACTCTTAATAAGCATGTAACGCCTGCTCCACGTGAGTCAATTCCGCTTTCAAACAGAGTAGGCATTGAAAAATAATTTTTTGTATGAAAATTATCAAAAATTTTTTTGCAATTTTTGATATTTTTTGAAAAAGTTCGCACCACTTGCTTAATTGGATTTAAATATGATTAACAATGAGTCAGTATGAAGCGAGAAAATTCAGTTTTAAAATTCTAAGAAAAATGTATTATTTTTATTTTTATTGTTATTTTTGAGAGTCTAGTTTTACTAGTGAAATATTATAATATTAGCGCATTCGAGCTACTTTTTGGTCCTCTTCCAACAAAAGTTTTGGGAATCGCACACTCTATTGCAAATACAATAATTATTGAGCAACAAACATATATAAACATTTGATGTTGAGCATCTAAAGTCTTTAACCTGTATAGAGTATTGAAATGCTTAATAAAAAAGATTTATCATTGAAAAACTCAAACAGAATGTTCAGCATTGAAGCATTTAAACACTTAGTGTGCTGAGCACAAAAACACTCAAACACTTAATGCTGAGCATCAATTCTGAAAATTTATTTCTGATATATTTTTTTACAGTTCACAGAGAGAAAAGTTTTTTTTTAATTAGCATAAAATTTGTGCCAAAAAAGCATAATTATGAGTCTTAAAAAGCAAACTTTGTTATACTTATAAAACTTTACAATTTGTGTTATTTTTTGATCAACATCATGGCGGATCAATACTTCTTCTACAAGAAAATGCAATAAAAATTTTCATTGAAAGTCAAAAAATTTCAATATTTCGTTAAAAAGCAGCTGTATTACAGTAGTGAAAGATTTTTATTGTTATGGATCATACTATAGAGAGAAAAATAAAGAACGCCAGGGGTTTCGGAATGAAAAACCTTAAAAGAAATTTTTTCATACATTTATTTGAATTTATGATGAAAAAATTTTCATTTTAAAAATTTAAATAAAATTTTTTTCAAATTAATGATCTTAAGTTCATAATAAAATTTTTATGCTTTTATTCCTAGCACATTTTTATGCAATTGAGTCCTTACTTATTCAACACACAAACCATTATTGAAAGTTTCTTTTCGTAGGCGTGGTTAAATGAAAGAAGAAAAATAAATATGGCAGTTTTGTTAATGGCTGCCAAAAAACAAAAAAAATTCAATTGGTTGACTTTCCAATACTCCTTTAAAGAAGATATTGGAATAAAAAAATTTTGTCTGAGAAGACAATTTTTTTTGTTTTTATAATCTGATTAAACTACAAAGACATTTTTCGGAGAGAAATTATTGAAGTTTCAAAGAAAAATTAAAATTAAAATTTTTAATTATTTTATTTCATGAAAATTTAAATTATTACTAAAATTTGAGAATGATGAGTTAAATATAAAGAGAAAAAAAACATGCAGCATGAAGAAGTTTCAATAAAAAATGAAATGATGATAAAATTTTTACTGAATTTTGTAGAAAAATTGAATTGAGTTTATTTTATAGTTGTAAATTTTTAAAGTAAAATTTTCGAATTTTTAAAAATTTCTTATTAATGAAAAAATTTTGATTTTGATGAATTTAAGATCGAGATGAAAATGAAGAAAAAATTGTTTTCGCTATGAGATACCGTCGGCAGGTGTAAAACGCTTCTTTTTAGAGATTTTAAAGATTTTTGATTTCCTTAAGAAAAGTTTTAAAATAATTCAAAATTACAAAATTCCTGGTAGTGTTATACGAATGTTACGGATTTTTTCCCAAACGATCCAGCACTATAAAGCTATTTTATTTTGTAATAATTCAAAGTTTTAAAAAATTTAAATAATATTTTTTTCAAGAGGTTAGAACTCTTAATAGCGAAAACAAAGTAACCATTAAAATTCAAAAATTTTGTATGAAACTAACAAAAAATCTAACAAAAATTTTTGTTATTTTGTTAGATTTTTTGATAGAGTTTTTCCCCCTTGATTTTTTTAAGTAATTTTAAATATTTCTAGATTTATTTTTGTATTCTTTTGAGGCTCTTATTGCTTACTTGCAAGGAAATTCATGTGCAAGTAAAAACTTTATTAAGTTTTAAATTAATTTATTATTGATAAATTACGTTTTAAAACAGGCTTTACTCACACCATTTTAGCTAAAATTTTTAATTTTCTTTCGTTTTGTTTCAAAAATGATTTTCAAAAACGTGTTACATGAAAAATTGGTGAAAGTACTCAATTGCGGATTGGTGTACTTTAGTGCATTTTTGGCGCCCAGATCAGTGTTTGTTACAAATAACAGAGTAAGCTAATTCGTTTTTAGAAACAGAGGCTTTACCTTAAATACAAAATTGAGTTGCAAAACTACATGTTTAGTTGTCAGCTTTTTGATTTGATCACAAAAACTAGAATTTCTGTGTGTGTACCAAGTTAAAGCAAAATTTCAGAAGTTTCTTTGAATATAAATTCTAATCGTTTAACCATATTCAAGTTTATAAGAAAAATTTCATCGAAATCAACTTTGCATTTATCAACATTATAAATATGAAAATTTATTGTGTTAATCAGTGTTGTTATACAGGCGGACTGTGATAATATTTATAAAAAACTCCACTATGATAATTGTAGATGGCGCCTAAATCGTTTTGAAGCGCCTTCTAACAATTTTCTTAGGGGATTTTTTTGTAAATATTATCACAGGCAATCACAGGCTGCCTGTGTAACAACACTGGTGTTAATCTCGCATTATTCAAGTTGCACAATAATTTAAAATGATTTAGACTTTCAAATTCATTCTTTAAAGCAAAATATATTTGCATGAAAATAAAAGTCAAACGGAATTTAAAATTTAAAAAAGGCGCGAAAAATTCGCGTAGTCTCAAAAAATTTTTGTTTACAATTTTTAATATGGAAAATTTAATTCGTAATTTCCCGAATAATGCAATAAGTGACAGCTTCTTAACTAGCCGTCGCCGCAATAACTCAATAGCACAAATCAAATACAAAAAACCGTAAGTCTTTAGCTATTGTAGTTTTCGAGATCTCGCGCCTCACCCGGGCCACAGCCAGCCAGCCGAACAGCCAAAGTGAATGTATAAGCTGCATTTTTTTTCCCAAAAATGCGCTAAAAACGTGTGAATCTACATTTAAAATAAAAGATTCAACAGTCAAAATTTTCAAGTGACTCTCTTAGGGTAAAATTTAAAATTTTTAATCTTAAATATAAGCTGTCAAAAACTTATTATACAAATTCTATTTAAGTTTTAATAAATATCTGATTATAAAGTTGAAATTCTTACCACATGTTGTAACACATTTGACTTGTCAAAGTAAAAATAAAAATTCCAAGAAAATTTTCATCTTCATATTTCTGTTCAAGGAGAAACAACTTTTGAAAGCGAAAACAGAGTTTCAATCCGCCATCCATTAATGAATTTTCTTAGATGGCAAATATTGGAGCATAGAAACTTTTTTGTAAAGTTCGCCGTTGGCAGGTTTAAAGCTGATTGTGAAACCAGGTCTATGAGCTCTATTATGCTTTTTTACAACGTTTTTGTGTTTCATTGTACTTAAAAATGCATTTTTTACCTCTATTTTTAAGTGCATAGGCCTGACTGTGAAGTTCAGAAATTTTGTATGAAATTATCAAAATTTTTTTGTTAATTTCAAGAGGGAACAGTTTTGTTGAAAATCTTTCAAATTAACAAAAAAAATTTTGACAATTTTAAACATAATTTCCTTGTTTCAATGCTTACTCTGTTTAGGCTTTCAAAAGTTTTTTTTCCCTTTACTTAATTTGATAGTTTTTGTTAGAGTTGTTTTCCCTTGATATTTTTTGACATTTGTTTTTTGAGATAATTACACAGATGCTGCAGAAAAGAAAAACTCTTCTTTGATGGTGGTCTTGCTTTTAACTTAAATTTTTCATTAAACAATTTTAGACAAAAAATTTTATTTATTAATTTATTATTTTGCTGTTACTCCGCTTTGAACCATTGGCGTTGTACGTGTTTGTATATTTCAGTCCTCTTTCGCCCTAAACTTTATAAATTTTATACATTAATTATTGAGCATCGAAACATTCAATAATTTAGTGGTGAGCACTAAAACACTCAAACACTTTGTGCTGAGCACAAAAGACTCAAACACTTAGTGATGATGATGATTTTTTGTTACTCCACGGTCAAGCGTATGGTGTTGTAAGTGACTGCTCAAGTTTGAAGTGTATTTCGTTACACAACGTGTCAGTCATCATTCTGACGATATGATCAGTGAAGACAGGGGATGAGCCTGACGTTCTCATAATATTTGTCGATGGACCCTACCTTTTATATTCCGATCCGATAGTAGTAAGTTCTGAGCGTGAAAAATACTTGAAAATTCAGAATCTTCAAAGCTTCCACCTCATGGGATTCGAATCCAGAACCATCAGCTTGTTAAGCCAGCATCTTAGCTAAAGCAGCTCAGAACTTTTTTATCAATTTAATGACTAATAATCTAGAAATTTAAATAATTTACTAATATTTGCTTAGTTTAATAAACAATTATGAAATTTTATGAATTTCAATTTCAATTTCAAAAAAAAAACAAGCAATAAAAACTTTCTCAAAACATTTTCAGCAAAAATTAAACAGAGAGAGAAGGAAAAATTAATTTCAATTAGAGCCTTTAATCGTGAATGAATCATAAAAATTTTAATTATCCAAAACTGCAGCAACTACAAATAGAAATTTTATTACCAAAGCAATCAATCATTTTCCAAAATTGCAATGGTCTCTTAGATCAATTCATAAAAATTCAGAAATTTTAACTTCAATGAGATACAGAAGGCGTTTTATTTTTGCAATACCAAAAGAAATCTCTTTTTACAAGCCATGAAATTTGTCATTAAAGTAAATTGCACACAATAAAAGTTCTTTCTCATCTTAGGGTGACGCTACACACACATAAACATTCATCTTGGCTAACTATAAGTTATTTTTACTGCCTATTTACATAAGCAGCTGCTTGTGTGCAAAAAAATGCTAGTAAATGGTCAATGGTGAATGACAATATATCATTACTTATTTCAAAACAAATTGCAGTGCAGCAAAGAAAGAAAGAAAGAAAATGAGAAGGCTGTGAACGGATGCAGGCATGGCCTTTTTAATTCAATTTTTATTTTGTAAGGCGAAAGAGGAAAAATAATGAACATAATTGTTTACGAAACATGCTGCAAGAAATTGACTTTTATTACATTTATTGTGAAATTAAAATGAGATAAAAATTATTCAATATTAACGTATATTTTTAATTTGAAAATTTCTATAGGGGAATGCAAAATTTTTGATATTTTGTAATGAAATATTCAGAAATTTCTTTTGCAGAAATCTTGAAATTTGCTCAGAAACTCTTACTTAAATTAGTAGAGTTTGAATGAGGAAACTTTTAAAATAAATTCCATATGCTTAAAATGAGTGAAAATCATGAAATTAATCTGGAAAAAATGTCAAGTAATTTCTTCACTTCATTGAGCCATTAATTTCTCAAAAACTGTTCAGCCAGTTGACAAGCGATAAAAAAAGTGTTTTTTTACTTGTTATTTATGACCAATTTTTAAATACATTTTCGATTTGATTTTAATTTCATCAGTTTGAATTTTCATCACTGATTTAGCCTAAAATAAGACAAAATTTTGTAAAAATTCTTTCTTAAACGAATTGAAAATGCACAACTAAATTTCAAAAATTTGACACTGAGGACAATATTTTCAACGAAAGTTGACAAGAATTAAGAACTTTAATTTATTTTTTAACAAATATAACAAGAAAATCGTACTTATCCTCTGTCTTGATTATTCGTATCGAATGATGGTTCACGGCACGTAAAAATTTAGAGCAAACACATATAACGCCTTACACTTTACAATACGGCTATAGGAAATCATCAGCAAGAATATTATGGAGAAAATTAAAATAATTATCTGATTTTAAAATGATATTTGATTCGGCCAAAAAAATCGCTTCATTTCCACCTCTTGTGATAATTTTATTAAATGATTTTTTGCAAAATCATTAATTTTACGGATAAAATTTTTGCTGAAAATAACGAAAGTTCAAAAATGTTTAAAAATCTTTCGTTAAATTTCATTTGAACTTTAAATTTTGTTTTGTTTACAAATTAAAGTTATGAAATTATTTCTTTGCTTATTATGATTAAAATGTTTTAATAATTCAATAATGTAATCAATTATTAAATATCTAATAATGCTAAAAAAGCAAGCAAAGAGAAAATTTAAATTGTAAAAAGAAAGAAAACTTCTAAAAATGTGCGAGAAAGCGAGCGAAAGAGCATAAAATTCAAACACATTTTTTATGTTCTTATTATGTTGATGTGTTTTTTCTTTCTGAATTGAAGAAATTGAAGTGAAATGAAGGGGAGGAATGAAATTTATGTATGATAAGAGCAAGAAAAAGGCGAACATATAAAAATGGTTCTGCGTAGATAATTTTTCATTTTCTATTGAAAGAACCCCGGAAAAAAAAGATGCAAAAAAGGGGGGAAAACATGAAAATTTTATATTGCTGATGCTTGCGTTTAATAGGATTTTTTTCTTTTCGTGCGATTTATTCTAATGCCGAAAGAGAAAGAGAGAAGAAGATACTATTTTCTCGACTGCTACATTTTTATGACTTTACATAAGGGAAATTTCATACATTTTTTTCTGCTTGTAGCAGCAGCAACGGTAGAGTTTCTGAAAAACTTGTGTTTTTGAAAAACAGCTGTTATCAACTAGTTTTCTGTTATTTTGTATTTAAGAATTTATTTCAAAGCTCAAATTAATTTATTTTAAAAGAAAGTGTCTAATTATCTTCTATTTAGTCAAAATATTTTCTGCTTTATAAACAAAGACAAGAAAATCGTAAAATTAAAAAAATTAGAAAACCAAGGCCTAAAAATTGAGGCAATTAATTCATTTATTTGACCAAATTTGTTCCATTCCGTTCATTTTCGCTCCAGTTTTAGATTCATTGAATAAAACTTTTACCAAAAATTTTCATCTCCAGATGGCGCTTTGATCAATATTCAAATTTGAAACGACCGTTAAAATAGACTTAAAGCATATTCAATTAAAATGAACGAGAAATGTTTTATTACGTCAATTAATGTTAAAAATTGCATAAAAAGTCTTCAAAAATTTCAAGGCAAGGAATTTACCTATGTGGACATTTGGAAAAGCTATTGCGCCCTCTAGGCCCAACCTTTATCTATAATCATGCAAATTTTTAGCCAATTCGAATTAATCCCCATTAGAAATTTGAAAAAAAATTAACACTCTAGTCCAATTCTTCTCGATTCGTTCATTTTCACTCTAATTTACAACTTTTTGCATAAAATCATTTCTAAAATTCTCATCTCTAGATGGCGCTTTGATAAGAATTTCAGATTTGACCATTAAATTAGATTTAAAGCAGATTCAATTAAAAGTGAAAGAAAAATGTTTTATTATGCTAATCAAAGTTTTAGATTACATAAAAGACTTCAAATAAGATTTTTAAAAATTTTCAAAGATAAATTTTGTTTGAATAAAGTTCGTTTAAAACAGTAAAAACAGCTGTTTAATGTTTCCCAGTTTAACTAAAAATAACAGTTTTACTGTTATTGTTTAAAAATTTCTAGAAACCCTAAGCAGCGAGGAAAAAGATGAGATGAAATTTTTATGAATTTTTTCACCATAGCAAGCAAGCAAGCAAGCATAGGACTTAACATGGTGTTTGTATAGTGTAGTGCGGCATAAAATAAATGTGTATATACAAGGCAGGTCTTTTTTGTGTTGTTTGCAATTGGGGGAGGTTGTTTGAAATGGAAAATTCACAGGCAACAGCGGCACAACTTCACGCTCAATGGGATTCTCTTTTATATGAAAATCCTTATGAAACTTAATGATTATGAGTTTTCAAGATAACTTTTTACGATATACACTTTTTTTCCGCCTCACAGCACGCTTGGGGAGTGTGCTATAAAATCCTTGGATGGCAGCATCGTGAGGGGCTTACAGAATCAACTTTTAATTGAATTTTATAATTAAATCCTTTTTTTACTGCATATACGCACAGGATTTTAATATTAAGTGAGTTTTTCTCTAATTACACTTGTACGCCATATTTTGAAATCATTAAAAATTTCTCTCTCTAATTATATTCAAGCTCTTGCTTGCTTATCAACATCATGAAAGTTTTTATTATAATACACAGAGAGAGAGAAAGAGAAAATTTAAATTTTTTATAATCTTTTATTTTTTAGCTATCACGGCTCAAAGTTTGTTTAAAAAAAAATATTTTATTTGTTCTTAATTTTTAAGCTTTGACACTATCATGTTTACTTGACTTGAAATTTTTGTTCAACTTGCAAGTCAACTTGATTTACTAATTTTAAATCATTGTAATTCTTTCTGTTTTTTTAATCTCTTGATTGTCTTGTATTACTGTCAGATAAGCAGAAAAAGAGAAATTTTGATATGTCTTAGTCCGAGCAGTATTCAAGTCCAGTTGCTCTTACCAAAAAGCTATCGGTTGATATCTCAAAGTAAAATTGCAAACTTAAACTTTTATGTGCCCAAGCTATCTTTGCTAACACGATTTACTTCGTAAAACAACAGCGACTTATTTCTTCTACGCTAGTTGACTTTGAACAATTGCTTCATGCATTCAAGCAATTTTTTCTTACTAGCAATTCATGTTTACAGTCAAAGTATTTTAACTATTATCGAAGCTATTATTTAATGCTGACGAAACAAAAATTTCTTTCACAAATTAAGCAGAGAATTCGCTTAAATCTTAAAATTTAATATCGTTCTGCAGCGACAGTAGTTACTTCCATTTTTTTTCTTCATTTTCAGGAACTTTATGATTCACTATTTTTTATTATTCATAATCAAATGATGCTGGTTCTGATTAACATTTGACAACATGGAGGTTGTTGAATAAAATCAATAAGAGAAATAAAAATTCATTATTTTTTACTATTTTAGCCCGTATTGATGTTGAAAAATGATGAAATAAAAAAAAAATTATTCGTTTTTGAACGATTTTTTAACAGGGCATTTGAAGAAAGTCAAAAACAATTTTGAAATTTATTTGAAGATTTTTTAACGAATTTTTTGAAATACAAAACTTTTTGTTTGAATTTACAAAAGCCGTTATAAAATTTCTGTTTTAAAGTATAATTTATTTTTTATTTCTTATTTAATTGTGAGGAAATATTGAATTATAAAATATAATTTAAAGCACATTTAGTAAGAATATTCATTCAGTAGATTTCCTAAAATTTTGCATTCAAAATGACAGTTTTAGGGGGATTTTAAAACATTTTTCAGTTGATATTCCCCTAGATTTTTGAATTTTAAAGCAATTTAGCTAAATCGCGTATTGAAATATTTTATTATTTCTTTTTCGAAATTCAAAAGTTTTGTTTTGGGAAGAACTCTATCAAAAAATCTAACAAAATAACAAAAATTTTTTATTAGTGTCATACGAAATTTTTGAATTTCAATGGTTACTTTGTTTTCGCTATCAAGAGTTAAGATTTAACATTTGAAAATTACAAAGAATTTCATAAAATAAAAATTTAGAAATAAAAATAGGAAAATTACAGAGAGAATTCTCACATTCTTTCAATTTTCGCCAATAATAGAAATGATTAATGACACAAAATGCGGGAAAAAGCAATAAACAATATCTCACTAATCATATCACAATAATAAAAATATTTTTATATTTCTTCCAATCATTTTCACTCTCGTTTGTTAAATAATTTAATATTTCATCATGATGGTAGGAAAAAGCCGACATTTATGCACACACTGTATGTGCTCTATGGCTTTTTTTTTTTGCATAATTCTTCTTGTCCTTCAAAAAAAAAAAAAAAATTCTCTCTCGGTTGATTTTTTTTAATGACTTTATGGTCAGACAAAGAAGAAAGAAAAAAAAAAAACTTAAAAATCAGCTCAAGGTTAATATTTAGAACGAGTGAAGGCAAATTTACGTAACAAATTATAGAAGAAGAGCACAAAAAGGGGTTAATTAGGTAAATTCACTTGAAAGAAAACTCATTTAAATAATATGCAATGCAAGAAGTCATAAAAAAAATATTTCAGCTTGTTTGCCATGCATGTGCATCTTGCTCAATAACATAATTGCTTTCATTGCCTCGCCATGGTCGAAGAACATTCCAAAGATTAAAAAAAATGTTCATTTTTGACTTATCAGTGATGAAGACCACCCATTTGTTATTTTAAAAGAAATATTTTAAGTTCGAAATTACTTACTTAATATTAATTTATTACTGCCATATTTGTATGTGTGTAAAGACAAGAAGAAATTTATTTTTTAACTTGATTAAAAATTCAATGAGAGTGTTTTAGTTTGTAAAATATAAAAAGAAAATTAGTGAAAAATTAGGGTTTTTCAAAAACAGCTGTTACTGTTTTTAATTTTCAAAATAACAGCTGATAACAGCTGTTTTTATTGTTTTTCAAAACTTTCCCTAATTTTCTGAAAGTTCAAAAAAATTTTCCGGCCAAAATTGCATTTTTAAATTATTTTTGTTCTGCTAATTTACTCTAAGTTTGTGTTAAGTAGGAAAATAATTAATTAGAAAAAATTTTCAAGATGGCGCTTCGATCGAAATTTAAATCTCAAATGACCGTTAAATTAAACTAAATAAAAGTACATTAAAAAGTGACTAAAAACAAAAATTTGATATTTCTATGATAGAAGAAAATTAGTAAAAAATTATAAAAATTTGTTGTTGTTGATGATTTTGGAGTTGTTCTTTAAAGAACATGTAAGTAATTTTTATGAACGATTTTGATATTAATTCATTTCAAGTGGTAGAAACAAAAAGGTTTTAGGCGATTTTAAAAAAAGTTTGTAACTGATTAACTAAGATTTCAACTAAATTTTTCTTGATTTTTCGTGTTCTTTTATTGAATATCTTCGCTTGGATTTTCAAGCTCAAAATCCTCAAATTTTAAAATGTAAGACAATTTTCAAGTTAATCCGCTATAAATTTTGTAGAAATAATTTTTTGTCAAAATTTTTTAGTAAATTATTTTCAAAAGAAAATTTGTCGAATATTTTAGAAATTCTTAATTATGCACAGAATCAACTAAATTTAATCGTCAATGGCTTGTATTAAAGCAGAGTTTTAAAAGTAAAATGTACTTTTTAGCTTTTGGTTACTTTCTACAGTAGATTTTGTTTACTGGCTACGGACCAGTAGATTCTCTATTGGTAGAATAACTTAATGTAGAAATTTTAACAAAAATTATTTTTACTAAGGCCTGAGAACTCTTTGGTTTCAGTTTGATTTTGATGATTTATTCAAAAAAAAGCATTTTATTCCTTTTATTGTGCTCAATTAAAGTTGTATGAAAATCAACTTTAATTTTTTGCATACAAATCAGAAAACACCAAAAAATCCATGAGCTCTCAGTCCTTGTTTTTTTTGCAGAAATATATAGCGAATCGTCAAAAAACTGATTAAATCCGACTTATTTTCACCCAAAACAGCTCTGTTTAAAACTTCGATTAGAAATCTTAAATTTCAATCAATAAATCAACTTCATTTTTTTCTCACTGGTTTTCATTTCATTTTAAATTAAAATCCCATCCCAAAATCATTTACAATTTTCTAAGGTTCTAAAATTTTAAAGAATAACAAAAGAAAAAAGAATTTTTTTTTTCTACCCTGACAAACATGAAAGTGAAGATTGATCGAGAGAGAGAGAGAGATATTGATTGATTGACATGGGATATGAGATTTGAAGAAAAATTTTCTAAAAAAATCAAAATGGAGTGAAAAAATTTCTTCATACAAGCAAGCAAACTCTTAATGAGCACAAAAAGTAATTTTATCGATTTATTTCAGACATGTTTTTATTTCCACCCTCACACAAAAAAGCAGCATAGCGAATCATTACAAAACCATAAGGTTTTCCTTTCTCGCTAACACAACAACAACAAATGTAAAATTTAATTTCGAAAATGTGTTCTTGATTGCCATTAAATTTTTAAATTATTGAGCTTTGGTCATCATCTCATATGGGGAAGTAATTAAATTGAGATTGAGTCATTAAAAGTTTCATGCAAAACATTATTAATTAGTAGTTAAATGTTCACTTTTAGAATTTTCCTTTTATGCTCAATCAAGCGATTTAGGTTTTCTACTTTTTCTCTCTAATATACTTAACTTGCATACATCATCATAAATAATAAATTATTTTCTTCGATCAGCTTTTGAATACAAGTCGAATGGAAGGAATTAATAGAAGTAAAAAATTTTTAAAACATTGAATGAAACTTTAAAGCGCATTTTTTAGCTAATTGTTGTGTTTTAATGTTAAAATTTTACCAATCTAAAATTTTCTTATAAAATCTCGTTTATTAGTCCAATTGACAAGCTTTCAAATTGTCATATTCTTTACTTTCTTTCTTTCTCTCGCCCTAAAGTTTATAAATTTCACACACTAATTATTGAGCATCGAAACATTAGAATAAAAATTTAGTGCTGAGCACAAAAACACTCAAACACTTAGTGCTGAGCATTAGATTACTTAGTGATAATGATTTTCTGTTACTCCACAGTAAAGTGTATGGCGTTGTATGTGACTGCTCAATTTTGAAGTTTACTCCGTCACGCAACGTGTCAGTTATCATTCCAACGATACGATCGTCTCATAACATTCGTTGTATAACACTAAGTGCTGAGCACTAAAATAATAAAATCGATATATGTTGAGCTTCTCAATGCTCGCAAATATTCTAAGTTATTCCTAAAATAAGAAATTATCTCTTATTATTGTAAAAAATAAATTTAAAAATTCAGAATTTATGTTTACTTGATGTAGCATGCTAAAAGCAAATAAATGAAAAATTTTTTGGATTACTTTTATAAAATTCTTCTTTTCTTAATGCTTAAGACTGTTGTTAGTTGTCATATTCTTTAATAAATTAAATCTTTATTGCTAAAATAAGAAATAATTGTACAAACTGAATTGAAAAACTTCAAATTATTTTTCGCTCTAAAAATCCTGCTATGAGAAATTTTAATTACATTTGTTCCCTACATCATCTATTCGTTCATCATAGAAGCAGCGGTCACGGCGTCACTACTTAAAATCACATATTGTGAATACACATGGGATCACAATCGAGAGTAGAGAAGAAGAAGTTTTTAATGATATCATTATTTACAGAAATCTAAGAGAGACGAGAGAGAAGAAATCTTAAATAAATTTTTAGGAGCAGAAACGTTAATCATGATGAAAAAACCACAAGAATAAAAACGAATTAAAACATTAAGAGAGTTTGATAGTAGCGAGCTTTTGAAATGTCATAATATATCTTTTTTATTGAGAATGAAGGAATTTTATGGCTATTAATTACTTTTTCAAATTTTTTTTATATATATTAAAAGCTGAAAGAGCTGATTAATGATGTTATTAAGATAACATGTCTATATTTAAAAGAGAAAAATTTCCATACTAGTCCTAGTAATTTTATTTGACCGTTAGAAAAAAAGTCTACTATGATTTTTTGAAATTATTTTTGAACTTTGAAAAGTTCGTTAATATAAAAAAATTAAAACTTCATAATTTAGTTAATTATCAATAGTTCTCAATGCAAAAGATATTTTTATTAAATTATTATAGAGTCTATGTCAGTCTAAAACTTCAATTATATTGATTTTGTTTTAAAAATTATTTTCAAGAACGAATTTCGAAAATTCAAATGAAAATTCGAAATAAAATTTGAATGTAAATTTTCAACGGTTAAAATCATTAATGAAACTTTATTATTTATCTAATTATTATTGATTCTTAATGTAAAAGGTGTTGTTAATAAATTAATAAAGAGCATTTTAGCCTTCAAACTTTAATTATTTTGATTTTCTGTAATAATGATTTTAGAAAAGAAATTTCGAAAATTCAAAATAATTTTCGAAATCAAATTTAAATTCAAAATTTTAACGGTCAAAATCAGAGTCCGAAACTGTTTTAATTAATTTTAGTCAATTAAAAATAAAATACTAATCGATTAAATTTTAGTTGATTTTTAGTTGATGTTTTGGACCGACTAAAATCAATTTTTTTCGACTAAATTTTAATTCTAGTCGACTAAAAAATTGTTTTTAGACAGTTAAAAACATCGACTAAAAAACAACTAAAATTTTCACTAAAAAACAACTAAAATTTAGTTGATTAATGTAAAAATTTGGTAAATTTTAGTTAGTCGTGACTAAAAACAAAACGGTTTCAAACTCTAGCCAAAGTCATGTTTAAAACTAGCAAAGTATAAACCATTTGACTAAATTTAACGGTCATTATTACCACTTACAATTTCCTAAGTACCATTAGCTATAACATTCACACCTTTGCGGTTAGCATGTGCATTTTCTCTCATTTGATTCATTAAATTCAAGCTATGCAGTAGCAGAAAAAGATTAATTTTACTCGCTCTCTTGTGAAAGTTCAAGCAAGCATTGAAGACTATATTAATTTGAAAATTTATTTATGTCTCAATAAAAAAAATGCTACTGCATAATAGATTGCAAGTAAGGAAGGAAAATTAGTGAAAAAATTTAATAACAAGTGTGTTATTTGTAACAATGCAAAAATGATGACGAAGAAACTGCAAAAGAGCTTAAGAATTTAACGTAGCATGCATGCATTCGCTTTTATGAGCAGAAAAGGTTTAATTGCAATTTTTTAAATGGTAAATTACTTCAGTACAAATTATAGTTAATTGCTTTCTCAGTATTAAAGAACAATAACTGACTCAGTCAGTCAGTCAATGCATAATGCAATTAATTTTCATACTCAAAAGAGAGAGAAAAAAGATTTCAAATTAATTAGTTAAAAATTGATTCTTATCTGCACAGAAAAAATGGCGTTTCATATTTAGTGAGAAAAATATTTTTAAAAACATCTGCATGAAATGATGCATGAAAAATATTTTTTTAGTTTAGTTAAACATGGAAAATCGATTTGAATAAGCACAGAGTGACTGTATTTACTGGTTTATTGATTAATTTTTATTCACTCTGCATGGTACAATTAAAAATAACTGTTTTTTTGTTATTAATTGAAAATTTTCTTCTTTTTCTCTCGCTTTCTTGTTGATTAATTAAATTGAAAAAAAGATAAATATTTGACATTATGGATATTAATAGAAAATTCTCTAAAAATAAATATCAAGAAATGAGAACAATTGATAAAGAAAACAAAGTAATCATTGAAAAATTAAATTTTTGTTGAAACTTTTAAAACTATCAAAAATATTTTTGCATTTCGCATCCCTTGATAGTTTCAATCGACATTTTTATCTATTAAATTTTAAATTTCATTTTTCAGCTTTTCTCAGGACCAGTGTTGTTACACAGGCAGCCTGTGATTGCCTGTGATAATATTTACAAAAAATTCCGCTATAGAAATTGTAGATGTCGCTTTAAAATGATTTAGGCGCCATCTATAATTTCCATAGCGGAATTTTTTTATAACTATTATCACAGGCAATCACAGGCTGCCTGTGTAACAACACTGGTTTTTTCTATTAAAAGCAATAATAAGATCATTTTTTAAAAACATTTGAATTTAATAATTTAATTTTGTGCAATTTGAAATGTTTCCAACCCCAGTTCAGACAAAAAAAGTGTCTAGTCAGTGATAGCGGTTTTAATTAAACATTTAACTGATAATAGTTTTCACTTTCCACATCACGTTTTAACTGTATTATCAACAATTTCCCTAAAGTGTCAAAGTACATGTAGCATGTCGCTCTCTCGCTCTTTCCTAAAAAACTGTTAATTGAAGATTAAGTCCAAAATGCCACGGGAGTCGAGACGAGGCGATTACGACGAGTTGAGTGAGGTAATGTCAAAAATGCGCGTGTCAACTTTTTTTCTCTCGTTATGTTTTGGCCATTTAGTGAAGGATATATGGGAATATGAATCACAACAAAAATTGGTACAAAAATCAAGCTTTTTTCCCATTTCATTCACAAAAAGCGAGATTCTGTTTGTATTTAAATATGAAGTGAAAAAAAAAACATACATGCTCAGTGACCATTTATGGCACGCCGAAAAAAAAAATCAACAGCATGCAATGAAACACACGCAGATGTAAAAAGAGTTTATAGTTTGCGAAAAAAAAGAACAACAACAAGTAAAGATTTTTTGCTTGAAGAAATAAAGGAAAAATTTTTCCGTTATTTATGAATTGTTTTCGTTAAATTTTATTTTGAAAATTTTTTAACGAAAAACTGTTTTTATTTGACAATTTTTAACTTTTAAATTTTTCGTTAAATTTTTTGAAATTTTCCGTTAAATTTATTTTCAAAAATTTCATCGTCAAGGGATTAAAACTTTCAACAAAAGCAAAACAAAGTAGTCATTGAAAAATATTTTATTGTATTAAAAGTATTAAAATGGTTTTTGTTAGAGTTCGCGTCTCTTGTTTTTCGTTAAGTTTTCTACAAATCCGAAACTAAAATTTTTCAAATTATGAAAATTTTAAATTTTTCGTTAAGTTTTTGAATTTTCTTCGTTAAGTTTTCTACAAATCAAAAATTAAGAAATATCGTTTAATTTTTAATATTTGAAGTTTTTAGGGTTCGGCATTTTGCAGATAAGAAGAAGAATTATGCGCATAGAAGTTTTCGTTTTTTTTTCGTTAAGTTTTTGAATTTTCTTCGTTATGTTTCCAATAATTAAAAATTCAATAAAGTTTTTAAAATTTTCACTAAAAATTTACAACAAATATTTTCAAATTTTTTCCGTTAAAAGTTAAACTTGTCAATAATTTCTTCATTTCGTTAAGAAAAAAATTTATTTTAATTTGAAGCACACGTAAAAAGCAGCAACAGCAGCGAAAAGTATGCGAGAGTAAAGAAACTATTAAGGTGAATGTGTGTCATGAGATGGATTTCTTTCTTACGTGTATGCTCACGTTTTAAAATATGTGATGACATTCATAAATTACTGCTTAAGTTGAAGAAGTAGAGTTGAATGATAAACATGAAAGAGAGAGAAAAAAAAATTTAATTACCAGCTTAAGTGAGATTATCTACTCATTAATTGAATTGTTTTAATCACAACAAATATCAACAAAAAATCTCGAGCAATTTTGACATTTTTTAGCCTTTTATTTTGCTTAAATGACAATTTGTCAACCTTAAATTGATAAATGTGTTTTACTTGCTGCACACTTTCTCACTTTTTTTTATGTCTCATTATACGCGCGCAAGCGGCAACAAGCAATTATGTAAAAAATATTTTTACGTGTTATCGATAACTGTTGATAACTTTTATTTTCCCATTGATTTTTGATAATAACCTTGAATTAAAGGGCTGACTATGACTTTTACTTTCATGAAGCTTTTAATATTAGCTTCAATTTTCAAAAATTTGAAATATTTTTGAAAAATTATTAAAAAACTTTTTTTGAAAGAATTTTTGAATTAAAACAAAGAATTTTGAACTCAAGAAATGAAATTCAAAAACGCATGACTTTTATTTATTTTCAGCTTTGAATTTTACCTTAATTTTTGTGAAAATTTTGACAAATTTTCAAAATGTAAACAAAAGTTTTTTTGAAAAGTAAACAAAAGAAGTTTTGAACTTAAATCAAAGAATTTGAACTCAAGTAGCTTTTTTTAAAAAATTTGAATCAAAAATCATATAAAGCATTGAGTTTTAGCTTAACTTTTTTAAACTTTACAAAATTTTTTTAAAAATTTACCAAAAAACTTTTTCGAAACAATTTTTGAATTAAAATCAAAGAATTTTTGAACTCGAGAAATTAAATTGAAAATTTCTTGAATTTTACTTATACGTAGCTTTAAATTTTAGCTTAATTTTTATAAAATTTGACAATTTTTCAAAATGTAAACAAAAATTCTTTTTAAAAAGTAAACAAAAGAATTTTTGAACTTAAAAGCAAAGAATTTTGAACTCTAAAAATAATTTCCAAAATATCTCATAACTTAAGTTTCTTTAAACCTTGACTTTAACATAAGTCGTTCATATATGCTTGCACATTCGCTCCTGGCTTGTTGTTTCAATTTCAATGAGATGTTAAACATCGTCGACTTGAGATGGTGATGGCCTCCAGTGAATGTTTCTTTTTTATTCTCAAGCTCATAGTTAACATTTTTTTACTCTACTATATGTGTCTGTGTGTGTATGTAAAATCGATAGATCTCGCTCGCGCGCTTCAGAAAAAAGGAAAAAAAAGTTCATGACCCAAAACAAAATATATGTTGTGTTATTGTAAAAGAGCTGAAAATAAAAAAGCTACTTTTTATCTTCTTATTAACTAATTGTGTGTTCGCAAACTTTTTTTTTCTCTCTCTTTGCTTTGGATTATGTATGAAAATGTAAAAAAAAAATGAAGTCGCGAGAAGAGCGAGAAAAAAAGAAGTGGAAAGATGAAATAAATGTTGTACACAAACGAAGCGGGAAGAATAACGACAAAACTGTAAGTGTACAGATTTGGATTTAGGAGTAAATTTTACGCAAAATTAACAAGTTTAAAATTTTATTTTTTAACGAAATTTTGAAATTTTAATTTTATTTGTTTTTGAAAATTTCAAATTTTATGAATATTTTGTAAGAATTTAACTCAAAAGAAACTTTTGATTTTGTTTTAAAATTTCTTATTGATTTTCTTAAAATTTAAAATTTAACGGTTTTTTGAAATTTGAATTTTTAACGAAAATTTTTTGAGTTTTAATTCTAGTCTCTTGGCTCTTATGATATATTTAGAACACTTCTTTAGTGACACATTAATGTAGTACAAGAGTCAGAAAACTTACTTAAAATCAATTTTGTGAACTTTTTTTTTACAAAATCTTTGTTTATAAACAATGACGAAAAAAAGCGAAATTTTTAAAATCTTACTTCAGAGTTATTTTTTGCTTGAGTTTAATTTTAATAGGGTTCGGTCATCGGCGCTGATAACAACAAACAAAAAAACTTCCGAAAAACTCCGCTATAAAATTTGTAGAGGCGCTAAGATCGTTTTAGAAGCGCCCTCTGCAATTTCCAAAGCAGAGTTGTTAATCTACTGGTCCGTAGCCAGTAGCCAAAATCTACTGTAGCCATTGCCTATTTTTTGAAAAGTAGGTTTTGGCTACACCATTTTTACTCTGGATACTGTAGTCAAAAGCTACAAAGTAGATTCTAAATTTGCAACTCTGATCCAAACCTTAAATTTAAAACAATCTATATAACAATTTTTTGCAAATTTTAACTTTTAAAAAGCATTGAATTTAAATAATTTATGCTATTGCATTAAACTGTAATTAACTTGTTGATTTTAAAAGTTTAACGGTTTTTCAAAATTTGAATTTTTAACGAAACTTTTCAAAAATTTAAATTTTAAGCAATATTTAATAATATTTTTAAAAATTAAAAAATTATGAAGCTTTCAATGTTAAAAGCAAGGCCTGAGAACTCTTTGATTTCCATTTGATTTGTATGGAAAAATCAAAATGAAATCAAAAGATCAAAAAGTTCTCAGGCCTTGGTTAAAAGCTTCCTAAATTGAAAATTTCTTCTTGATTTCTAAATTCAGAAATTTAACGGTTTTTTCAAAATTTTTTAAATTATTTTAGAATTCTTATAAAGAATCCATCTCTGAATAAGTAACAACAAAAAGAAAAAATAATAAAAAATTGCGAAGTTCATAACAACAGCAGAAGGCGAGTAAGTGAGTAAGAGATGAGTGTAGAAATCACAGTGCTCAGCAATAAACGAATGAGAGAGAAAGAAAAAAAAAAAGTTATGTGAAGCAAACGAAAACACTATTCAAATTAAGATTTAAATCGTAAAAGAGTAAGAGAGAGAGAAAAAAAAGAGTTCAATAATAATTTTCCATCTCTGTTGTGCGCTGAAATAAACTTTTTTTTTTTTTGCGAATAAACTAAACAATAAATTAAATAAAACGTAACAAAACGGTAAAATTGCTTATTATCGAGAGAGAGAAAAGTTGCCTTTCTACTTGTACATTACCTTCCTCTTCTTTCCTCGCCTCGCTTCGATCATGACTCTCTGATTTTTTACATACCTAAAAAAAAAAATAAAATCATAAAAAATTGCCGAGTTGGTGACTCTTTACTTACTCAACTGCGGAACTGAATTGTTAATAGACAATCGGTTTCGTTTATTATTATGATTTTTATGTAGGCTGTCGTTCAGGGTAAAAAAAAAAGAATTAGATGAAATCATTCATTTAATTGGATTAATTCACTCTTGAAATGAAGAAATAAAAATTTCTAACGGAATTTTTTAAATATTTAAAAATTTCTATGTTTTTTATTTTCTATGTTTTTGATAGAATTCTCTTTTTATTTTTAAATATAAACACAAAAAGTTTTCCTAAAATTTCAAAATTTTCATCGAATTATTGATGTTTTTTTATAGAAATTTTTAAACCAAATTTTATTGATTGAAAATGTCAATTTCAAACAAACCTTTAATAGCGATTCTCAAACTCAGTTTTTATTGTTAAAACTTTTTCATTTCATTATATTACAAATATGATATAAAGCAAGAAAGCCTCATTTTTCTTGGCTTTATTCGTTTATTTTGATTTATTTTTTCAATTGAAACAAAAATGAAATCAAAAGATCAAAAAGTTTATGAGAAATTTAAAAGATTGCATTGTCATCGGGTTCTGAACTACCCTGAAAATTTCAAGTCTCTAGCTAGTCGGGAAGTGGTTGAAAAATCGCTTGAAAGATTCTACCCAGACAGACAACAAGTGAAGTTAAGAAAAACATTGTAAAAATTGGATGATTGGTATCTGATGCCAAAAGAACTTTTGAGTTTGAGAATTGAATTTTCTTGAAAACTACTTAACCAATCTTTATAGTTCTAGTATCAAATTATAGCATTTTTTAACACTGATTCTGATAAGTCAACGAATTTTCAAAAAGCAATTAAGAGTTGGTTAAAAACTGAAATTTTCTTGCATCAGATACTAACTAAAACACTTTTTTAGATTTTAAAATTTTTCAAATTTGTTAGTTTTCAATGCGGTTTTATCTTTTCTTCATTATTTTGCAGAGTCCGAAATCGTTATTAATTTTAATTGCAAATAAGTAAAATTCAACTAAATTTACTCGAGTAAAAAATAAAAATTATTCCAATAAATTTATTTGAAATTTATTTGAAAAATTTTACTAAATTAACTACAAAAATGTTTACTCCTGGCTGGCTCTGACAGTCATAACTCGAGAACGGAATGTCCTCAAATTTGATCGACGGCTTTTTGGAAAGGTCTCAACGCTTATTTGAGCCATCAAAAGATATTTTTTAAAGTTTATAGCCCTAGGTATAGGGCGCTGGCAACTGAGAAACACACACACACAGATATATATTATTATTAATACCTTCATTACAAACTA